>VXBX01005333.1:81032-142565 GCA_013400415.1 Scytalopus superciliaris
CTTCTGCTCCCGCTCCGTCTTCAGAGTCTCCAAGGCCTCCTCGAGCTGGCGCTCAGAGATCTCCTTCAGGCGGATGGCATCTTCCAGCTGGCTGTTGAGAAACTCTGTTTCCTCTTCAAGCCTTTTGATTTCGTGCTTCAGGCCTTCAAACTCCACCTGGAGACACACAAATGGAGGGGGAAAACTTCTAATGGAACATAGAATAGAATCATAGAATCAATTGGGTTGGAAAAGAACTCCGAGATCATCAAGTCCAACCCTTGGTCCAACTCCAGTCCCTTTACCAGCCCATGGCACTCAGTGCCACGGCCAATCTCAGTTTAAACACCTCCAGGGATGGTGAATCCCCCCCCTCTCTGGGCAGGCCATTCCAAGGCCTGAGCACTCTCTCTGCAAAGAATTTTTTTCTAATATCCAACTTCAATTTCCCCTGGCAGAGCTCAAGCCCCCTTATCCTATTGCTGCCTGCCTGGGAGAAGAGACCAACCCCCACCTCCAAGGCATTTTGCTTTTAAATGTTCGATTTCACTTAAATATGGTAGGAATAGAACACTTATTCATTTCTGGAGACTAGTTTTGGCACTATGACTGTAAACATGGCTTTGGGAATTTACCTTCACAGAGACCACAGGCTGAAATTACCAAGCAAACTGTCAAATGAGCTGATCTGTTGCAGCTTAATTAGAACAGGTGGGAGATACAGTGTGTGATACAGAGGCATCCCAAAACAGGCTTTCCTAGCACAGCATGCAAACATTTTCTCTGTTTAATTAACAAGCTCCCTGGCTGACTTTCCCACAAAGTCAAACTCCATGTTTCCAAGACCCAGCGTGGCGAAGCAATACTCCTGACATTGTGCTGCACTGCCATCACAACACACCTCTGGGTTAAAACTGCAACCAAGCTCTGCTTTTATACATTCAAAATAAAATGGTTTAGCATTTCTCTCACCATCACTTTAGCACATCTTGAGAGGGCTACACTTCAGACTCACGTTTGATGAGTTGGATGACATGCTGTATTTTTTTTACCAGTAAAACTTGCATTTTTTAAAATCCCTCTTGCACTGAAATTATAACACCAACAATTAATGTAAAATTTTGAATCACTGGGGGGGGAAGTAGGGAGGAAGCAAGCTTAAAAGGACATTTTTCCTTACCCTGAAAGGAAGGAAATCACACCACATGATATATGACACTACTTATTTTTGCCAGTTGCTAAACGAATTTTAGATGCCAACACAGTTATCTGGGAGTGCTGTACCACACCCAACCTACAAACCAGGAATCCAGCATGTTATGTTAATTCAGTGATGAAAGTTAAGCCTGGGAAAACTTGATGGCTGCTTCTAGTTATGTCAGTAGGATAATCAAAAGTTCATCAAATAAAGTTCTTCAAGGCAGAAAATTAAATAATCCATTGCCATGAAAAGAATGAGCTCTTGATTCTGTATGCAGCCTCTGAGATAAAATAGTTCAGATTGCAGTCTATTTTCAAAGTTTCCAGAATACAAACACAGCAGTCAATAACTACTAACAACTACCAAGATAGCATCTGAGGTTAAGTTTGGCTCAGCCAAGAATGGCAGCACATCTGAATATGCATATTGCTATTTTAGAATGTGAACGTGGAGCTGGGAACTTTCACTTGCTGTTCTGAGCATGGTGAATGAGACAAAGAAGGTAAAAAATCAAAAGCAACCACCCACATAGGTTTGGTTTTACCAGCTGCCTCTCTTCCAGCTGCATCCAGAGCACAACAGCCCCTCTTGTGCCTACTGTGGGATGTCAGGGCACCCAAAACTGCACAATTAAATTAAATATATGCAAATGAAAACAGGTCCACCCTGGAACCCTGTTTTGGGCAGTGAGGCCCAAAGTAACAAACACTGACACAGAGTTTCACCTGGAGATAAAATGCATTCAACATCCCAAATACCTGGCTCAGCAGGGCAGTTTTCATTCAGAACACTGAAGGACTTCTGCAGCAAATCCTAAAGAGCTGTTACTGTGTGCTGACAGTAACACATGGTATTGACACTGCTGTTTTCCCAACAGCTTTTATTTTGGGAATATTATAATGGAATTGTAGAATCAGAGAATGGTTTGGGGTGGGAGGGACCTTCCGGATAATCTTGTTCCACCCCCTGTCATGGGCAGGGACACCTCCCACCAGCCCAGGTTGCTCCAAGCCCTGTCCAGGCTGGCCTGGGACACTCCCAGGGCTGGGGCAGCCACAGCTTCTCTGCCCAACCTGTGCCAGGGCCTGCCCACCCTCACTGGGAAGAATTTCTCCCTAATATCCCATCTAACCCTGCCCTCTGGCAGTGGGAAGCCATTCCCCCTTTTTCTGTCCCTCCATGCCTTGTCCTCAGTCCCTCTCCAGCTCTCCTGGAGCCCCTTTAGGCTCTGCAAGGGGCTCTCAGCTCTCCCTGGAGCCTTCTCTTCTCCAGGCTGACCAGCCCAGCTCTCCCAGCCTGGCTCCAGAGCAGAGGGGCTCCCGCCCTTGAACATCTTTGCATTCTATGCCAAAGACCACTTAAAATCTAATGACCTCCATGAGTGATAACTCAGCGAAAATCTTAAGAAGTTCCAAGAATGCAGTTTCCTAAAATTCTGAAAACAGCTGGAACTGTGCAATTAAATGTGGCTCTTCAGACAAGCAGTCACACAAGTGTGACAGTGCAGAGCAGCTACAAGAGTGCTCCAAGTATAGTGAAAGTAGCTAGAAGAGAGGAAGGGCACAAAACTGGAGAGATAATGTAAGGATTAAGTAGTAATTAAAAGACATGTTGAGAAACAACCCCATTTCCAGGTACTGTAGAATAGGGAGGATGGATGGATGGAGAAGATTGTAAGAGACCCTGAAAAATTAGTGTAGGAAAAAGGACTAAACAAAACAGGGTGGTGGGGAGTTTGCTTTCATCAGAGAGAAGGCAATGGAAGGACTTGGAGGGCAAAGCAGAAGCAATGAAGCATTATGGCTGTTATGAACTTAAACATTTTGGGACAACTCTTGGTGCTAAAACATAGAGCTTATTGTCTCAAAAGCAGCACAAACGTAAATAAGCGGTTGGATGTTCAAATGAGACAGAACCATAGTGTAACACAGCAATTAACTGGTGCTACCAAAGCAAAACTTGCCTGATTTTGCTTCAGGACAGACACTTGTTTCTGCAGACAGATGTTTTCCTCTTCTAGCTCAGTGTAGTCCTGCAGCAAGCGTGCCTCTCGGAATTTGTACTCTTTAATATCATCTCGCAGACGGGCCCTTTGCATCTCCACGTTCTGGTTGACCTGCAAAAACAAACCCACCCCAAAATGATGGGGATTTGGTCAGCTACAACTGAATTCCAGAATTTCATCTTTCCTTATTTGCACTAATCAATGACATTCTATTGAAACAGAAACTCTTCCCCCCACCCCCTGAAATTACAGAAACCCACATCATTTACCTATATATACATAATTAGATTTTGTTTTCTTGTTTCTCTTACAGATTCTCACCAGTGACTCAGAAGAAAGCCAAGAAACAAGCAGGGAAAGCAGCATTCACACCTGTGCTGTCTCACTGGCTGTAAGCAACAGGCACGTTTTCCAGACCAGAAGTCAGTGCCCAAACCTGTTCCTTCTTTAACAAGAACGGCCTTTTTCACAAGAGAAAGACAGATTCAGCTGACTCCAGATGCTCTTCTCTGGACATGTATTTGCTGCTGCTTTTCAACAGGTATGTTCTTTATGCCCAGAGCAATAATTTGAAAATATGTTCTAACAAATTCTTTTGGAGAGAGACACTGAGTTAAAATTCAAATGAAGATCTCAGGTAGAAAAGAACAGAAATTGTGGTTGACTTGCAAAATGTTCTGTCACCTCAGCCCCAAGACTTATGCAAGACCATAAAGAAAGACTTTAAAAAAAAATAATCACCATTGTTTCAAAATAGGTAAGAAGTAAAAAACAATATATTGGTGTAGTATGGTCTTTGGATCTTTCACAACCCTTGAATAAATTGAGCTGGCACATATCCAGCTATGTTAATGGCTCACTGTACTTAGCTTTTGTTTTTTCCACTATTATTTCCCTTCAAGCCACATCTTCAAACACTTAATTAAAACAAAGTGAAAACTACGTTCTAAAACATTAACAAGAACTGGTTTCAGATATAAGCAAACAGGCAATACAGCTGCCCAGAAAAACAGTTCCCAGATATTTCCACAGCGAAGCGACGGGATGGTTTTCCAAACAGTCCTGGCTCAAACCCCCTGTGAGCTGCTGAGAGAGGCAGGCTGTGGGCCCTGCTGCCTGCCCTCACCTGCCCAGCCACACAGGTGGCACACACACAGTCCCTCAGAGCTCTCCCCTTCCTGGCAGACACAAGGCAGTGATGCCTGAGGGGAGGGATCCACACAGGCACCCACAGCACAGGGAGATATGGGAATGTTTGCAGCTGGAGCGTGTGCCAAGAATCTGGCACGTTCTGAACACACACACAGAGTCACCTGCAACTGTTAAGACCAATAAATTTAAATTACAGCTCCCCTCACACGTCAGGTAAAGATTAGACTGTATAAACTTGTGTGTTTATCTTTAGCAGGCAAAGAGCAGAGCAATGCTTCACAGCAGACTGAGAAGCCAAGCAGACACTACAGTACAGCAATGCAAATGATGAGTTGCCATATCCCATATTCCATGCCTGAGTAAGTGTTGGCTCTATCTTTGCACAAACCCAGGGCTGCAGGGAAAGCTGAAGGCTACAGGCTGACATGAATTCCCATCTTTACACCTCCTTAACAACTGCAGTGGAGACCTCCTGCCTCTGGCAAAAACAGCCTCCAGCCAGATAATCCAAACTTTAACAGGATCGCAAAAGTATCGACCAAACAAATCATCATAGTATTTTCCCCATTCCCAAGTAAGTGAAATGCAATGGAAGACCTCCCACAAAGCTACTGGCGAGCTTCTCTCCCCACCATTCAGGCTGCTTTGCTCCTCTTCCTCCCCGGATGATCTAATCTTTGCAGAGGTCAGTGCCTGGAGAAACCTTTGGAAGCTGTCTGGTCTAAAGAAAGAATGGTTTCTGTCCAGCCCTGCCCCTTTCATTCAAAGCAAAAGCAAGAGCTCATTATTTAATGGGAAAGTATTGTCGTGCTTGTCTAGCACAAGAAAAATCATTCTATTTCCATGTGTGCAGGAAGGCCAGGTTTAAAAATAGCTCCCTTGTTTCCTGAGCAGGGAAGGGAGATCTAGCCTAGATTTACTGGCTGTTTAGCAAGCTGTGTGTTCAGTTTGCTCCTAGCATTTCCTTGTCAAATAAATGTGCACGCCTGCAAGCTGCAAGGTTCAGCTGGATGCCATGGGATCTCCTACAACTGGCCAAATGGTGGGATTTTTCTGCAGGAAAGAGAAGCTAAGCCTCCTTCCTTGATCAGATTTTTTCTATTACCCACACACAAAGTGGTGTTTGTGTATTTTAATACACTGCATGTGTTCTCCCAGGTGGTGTTGCACATCTCCTCTATTCTCTAGAAAAGGTGAGCTGACCTACCAAGGACTTTGAACCTGCCTTTGTCCCTTGGTGCTTCAGTGGCTCTGGGTCATCTTCCTTCCTCCTCTGCCCTGAGCACAGGGGAGAGGGGCTGGAATACATGGGAATGTCCAGCCTTGCTTGTACCAGGTCACACCTCCACCCAAAGCAAATCATATAGTGGCCATGATATATTAAAGTGCTGTATGGAGAACTCACAGCCATAAAATTCCACTGAGTGTTATTCTACCTGACAAACCCCTCAATTTCTCAACCCAGAGAACATTCCCACTAGACAGAACCCTCCCATCCATCCTGACTAAGAAAAGACTATTTTGCCTGATCTAAAGGCCACAGACTGCCTTATTCCTGCTGCTAGGGAGATTCTCTTCAGAATTTGCATCCTCTCAGCTGTGCCTCAGAAAGTCACTGGTACTAAGAAGAGCAGGGACTCCTTCAGGATCAGTCTGAATCCACCCTTGCCTGAATGTCAAAAACACAACTACTGTCCTGCAACACTGCCAGAAGCCTGCTTTCCTGAAATTTATTGCTAATTCTAGGATTAAATTTAATTCTTTGCACACTAAGTATTTCTAGGCATGATAATTCCCTCTGTTATTCACGGGAAGGAGTCACACAAAAAGGATGCAGACACAGTGGAAGAAGCAGTGCAGTCAGCCAGGACAGCCACTCATATGTATATTCTGTTGCTGTGGGCAGAAGAAAATAACAGAATCATTTATGTTGGAAAAGACCCTTAAGGTCATTGTCAATCACTAACCTAAAACCACCAACTTCATCACAATAATCAAACATCACCTCTTAGATACTTGAATAAATACAAGCATTGAAATTGGGAAGACTAATCCTCAGGTATGTAACTTAGTCCCATATTCAGTGACCAACTTCACAGTAAAATTAAGAAATCAAACCCTGGACCATTAAGCTTTCCCATGCATGAAAAGAAAGCTTCAGGTCAATCACTGGACAGTATCACAACTAACAAGTTACATCCTTTAGGCTCCAAAGACCAGCAGTTTGCAAGTCGTGTAGGAATTCCCTGCTGCCCCTCTGACTTTAATGGCATTTCCTCTGCACATGTGAGGACTGGGGTCCTGTGGCAACCTATCACATAACTGTGTAATTAAGGGCTGGGACATAAAATGCTTCCAGAAGCAGAACTGAATTAAGATTGCATAAGAAACCAAAAATCTAGTTCTCAAGTTACAAGGTTACAAGTTGGATATTTTTCTTGTTTTCTTATAGATACGAAACAAAACACTAATAATTTGAGAGGGAGGAAAAAAAAAAAGATAAAAAAGTTCCATTAAATCCAACTGTTTATTACACCAGCAAATGGTTTGGAAACCTGGACTTTCAGTCCTGCAATGAAGTTCACCCACACAACACGGCTCTTTGCAGCCCCTGGCAATGGGGAAAGGCTTTGGGGGCACCAAGGCAGCCCAGCAGCACCTCCCAGCAATGGCCTTTTCTCCCTCAGCTTCCTCAGATAGGGGAGCTACAAGAGCTTCTCCTTTTAAAAACGTTACCCACTCTGTTCTTACAATAGAGAAACTATAAAGGAGTATAAAAATAATTGTTCATCCGTGTGAAGGGGAAGTGCCACAGTGGCCTGGCTCTGCTGCCTCAGTCACAGGAGGACTTGCCCCCAGTCACACCAGGAAGATTTGTAAGAGGAAAGATTTATAAACAAAACACCTGCCAGTACCTTGGCTCAGGCCACCTCAAGTTAGGAACAGCAGCAGTTTTACTTCCCACACAGTCCCTGTATAAAATTCAGGCTGTATCACACATGCCCCCCCACACTGGATGAGGCTGATGGAGACCCACAGCCAGACACAGCTGTGTTCCATACAGATAAAAACACTCCACACCACTCCCCCAGACTTGTCTTTGTGACACTTGTTGAGCATCCAGCTATTCCCACTGACACGTGGCTGTCACTGAGCTACTGATGACACCCAGCTGAGTGGTGGGGGTGACACACCTGAAGGATGGGGCCATCCAAAGGGACCTGGACAAGCTTGAGCAGTGGCCCCTGGGAATCCCGTGTAGTTTAACAAGACCAAGCGCTGGAGCTGCTCTTGGGTTGGGGAAATCTCTGGTATCATTCCAGGCAAGGGGATGAACAGACTGAAAGCAGCCCTGGGGGGTGCTGGTGGGTGAGAAGCTGGACATGACTCAGCACCCAGAAACCCCCTGTGCCCTGGGCTGGTCCCACAGCGTGGGCAGCAGGGGATTCTGCCCCTCTGCCCTGCTCAGGGGAGATCCCCCTGCAGAGCTGCCCCAGCCCTGGGGGCCCAGCACAGGAAGGACATGGAGCTGTTGGAGTGAGTCCAGAAGAGCCACCAAGATAATGAGAGGGATTGATCACTTCTGCTACAAGAAAAGGTTGAGAGAGATTTGGGGTGTTCAGCCTGGTGAAGAGAAGGCTTTGGGGTGTCCTCATTGCAGCCTTCCAGTCCCTGAAGGAGCCAACAAGAAAGATGGAGAGAGATTATTTACAAGGGACTGGAGTGGCAGGACAAGGGAGAACAACTTCAAACTGAAAGACAGTAGGTTTAGATTAGATGTTAGGAAAAAACTCTTTTACTGTGAGGGTGGTGAGGCCCTGGCACAGGTTGCCCAGAGAAGTTTTGGATGCCCCATCCCTGGATGGGGCAAGGTTGGATGGAGCTCTAAGCAACCTGGTCTGGTGGAAGGTGTCCCTGCCCAAGGCAGGGGCTTGGAACCTGCTGATCTTCAAGACCCCTTCCAACCCAAGCCATTCTATAATTCTATGATATACTCAAAAGCTTTCATACCTGTGCTGATGAGCCACAGACATCTCCCTCAGGCCCTACACACCAGAAATGGACCTTTCCTTGGATACAAATTTTTGGGTTAATTGTACTCAGCATTTGTGTCCTCTTCTCCAAACACTGCATGGGAAACTACTATGAAAACAGTTCTTGTAAGTGAGAAAAAAAATAAACATGCTCCCAGCAGTGTTTTACAACACAAGCACAGACAGGCCACACAGTCCCTGTCTGCATCACTCAGGCTGCACTTTCTAGAATTTACAGCAAGTCTCTTTGGTGTCTTGTTCACACAAGCCCACTGGAGAAAAACAGATATTGTGCTGAACTGCACTTTGGTGTCTTCTCCAAGATGCAAACAGGGAAGGAAAGAGGAAGCCTGAGCATGGTGGTCACTTGTTTTGTTTGTGTGTTGAAAAGCAAAGTCAAGTTTTAATAGCATTTCATATTACTGAATTAAAAAAAAAAAAAGCCCAAGAGAAAAGACTCCTGTCCCAGTGACAGTCTCCCTTCTCAGGGGAGAGACACCCACCTGTGCAGCACTTGGCCCCAGTGCTTTCACTGAACTACACTCAGTGCCACTGCAGGAGCTCTCCCTTCCCAGCACAACTCAGCAGCAGGGACACATGCTCCAAACACAGCACCAGGAACCCCTGTGCCAGCACCCTGGGCTGTTCTGTGCCTAATTCTAAAAGAACTAAGAAAATTCCTCACTTCAGTCCTTCTCAGCTCTTCCTACACCTGGGCCAGGTGTGCCCCTGGTTTATGCATTTGGAGCCAGTAAGTGAACCTGACCTGGTTTCTCTTTCCTAGCAGAAGCTGCAGTCACACTTTTCATTTTATGGCTAGCAGACAAGATCTGAAGAGCTCTAATTCACATGAGACATGTCCCGTGTTCCCAAGCACAGGCAGGTTACTCCATGACAAATATCCTGCAAGGAACAAAAATCAGAGATGCCAAAAAGAAGAAGAGGTGGAATATGTGCAGCTCACAGCACACATTCCCCTGCAGGAAGAGGGGAAACAGCATCCTGGCTATTTATCAAGGTTCCCCATGGCTCTGAAGTGTTGGTGGAAGACATGCAGCTACCCTGAAGCTTAGAAGTAGATGTGCACAGTTGCCTGGATTTTGGTTTGGGTGTTTGTTGGGGGTTTTCTGTTTGGGTGTTTGTTGGGGTTTTTTTGTTTGTTTTTTTTGAAGTTTTTTGTTTTTTTTTTCCCCCCCCCCCCCCTTTTTTATTTTTAACCTGTTCTCTCATTACTCAAACGCCTACTCCATGACAAAGTATCTTACTCTGTATACATGTGTCTCAGGATTCTCTTCAGCTGCTACCAGTGCTGGGGTGCCCCTCTACTAATGTGGTCAGCTCAAGATTTACTGTTTGTTTTTTTTTAAATAAAGAGCTTTGTGAAGCTGTGACGTTACAGGTGGGTTTATCACAGCAGGGGAGAACAAACAAATGCACTGTCATGGAGTTTTTCCTGCACAATGTTAGTGAGACCAGAGCTGTCAGTCAGATACCACAGCATATCCTGGAGCCAGTTAAACCTTAGAACGATTTAATCAGTATTAAGTCTTGATACAATAATATGTCCTCTTACTTAACTCAGAGCTTGCTATCTGTTCAAACACTTTATCCAAACCCAAAGGACACCCTCATAGCCCTTCCTTTGTGACCTGGGCACATATGGCAACATCTACTTCTGTTTAAGCTCCCTGTGTAAGGATCCAGTGATGCTCTCCAAGTAGAGGCTACACCCCAGGTGAGGATAAACACACCTGACCCTGAGCCACAGGCTGATCACAGCTGCTCATCCAAGTGGGCATTAACCCTGAGGAGCCTGGCATTGGTGCAGCCCACACAGGCAGCAGCAGCACTGTGGTATCTTTACAAACAAACAGACCCATGGTACAGAAGAAGCTGGGAGGGCTGGGATGAGCCTCATGATCAGAAGCTGGGGGGGCACTGATCTCTGAGATCAGAGGATGACTATTTAAATGCATCTGAACTAACCTATTTTAAAACTGGAACAAGTCAGTTACTGTTAATGGTCTCGTTTCCAAATGGTGATTTCATCACCTATAAAACTGAGCCATTTTTGAGCTCCAGGAATATGAGAGGGGAGCCCATTCTCTCTGTGCATTTCCAGCCATCCTTCTTCTTCTTCAGAGACCCATGTCTGTCCTCCTGGGGCACTGGGCAGCAGCTGGGCCCGTGCTCTGCATCTCAGCTTTAGCTTTAGTGGGACTCTGGGTGGAAAACGGTGACCCAGACTAACAACACTGTTATGAATGGCACTGTGTAACACTGTTACTCAGTCTTCCCTTCCTGCCCAGAACTGCTTGCTTAGAGCAGTTAAACTCCAGCTGCTTTTCAAATCTCAAATCTAAATGCTTGGCAGCTTTCCATGTCCCTCCCTGCCACAAGGAAAATACTTAACCCTTCCAAGGTCTGCCAATAAGCTTTTAGGTAGCTGTCATCTTTCACCTCCAGAAGGGCTAGTGGTGCCAAGCCCAGCTCTAAGAAGGGTCAGTGCCACCCAAAGTGACCCCAAGCAGCCACCCACAGGGAGCAGCAGTGCTCAGGAGCAGCCTGCTCACCCTGCAGCCTCAGTTGGGCCCTTGGGAAGGGCTCTGTGTGCTGTGTTTGTATTTTCAGGTACTAAACACGCTTGAGGTTGTTTCACCAAAACTACCTCAAGCTCAAAGAAGGAAGAAAACAAGCTCAGGAACTGAGACAACAGCCCTCTGCATTCCACAGCTTGTTATTCCCCTGGGTTTGGGAGGACATGGGGATGTTATTCCCCAGGGAATAGCTGAACTCTGATATACCTCAGGAACATCTGAGCTCAAGCTCTGACTGCAGCAATTCTCCCTATGGATGCAAACTAGCAAGGGACTGGAAAGATGAAACATGCTTCCAGCTGTACTGACACACAGAGCTGTCTCTGCCTCCTCTGTGGGCTTCCCTACAGCCTACAGCCAAAGGTGTAGTTCAATTAGTAGCTCTAAGTCACATTTAATTTAAAAAAAAAAAAAACCAAAAAAAACCACATATCATGACATCAGATATTTTTATATTTCAGATGAAGGCTGCTTATGAAAAGTTAATAACCAAAATCTGCCACCCCTGTATCTGCATTTTTTAACAGCAAACAATGTGAATTCCCCCTGTGAGGTGGTGAGGCTCTGCCCAGGGAAGCCGTGGTGACTCAGAGGTGTCACAAAACGAGAAATCACAAAGCAAACCTCAAACCAGCAACCACAACACCCCCACCACAGGGGCTTTTGCCAGTGAGGTGCCAATCCACCACCACCTGCTGCACTTCTGTGTGCTGAGCCAGCTCTGGCCCCCAGTGGGTGCCAGAGGCACTGCTGGGCAGCTGGTGTGCCCCACGGCCCAACCCTGCCAGGAACAAGGCAGGAACAGCTGGCACAGCAGCAGCTGCCAGTGCCCCCAGGTATGGCACGGCCTCGGGACAGCAGCCTGGCAAAGGAGCAGCAGGGAATGCAGTGCCAAAGGACCCGTCCCAGTCATCGTGGCAGGCCATGTCATGAACAGTCCTGCTTGTCCTAGCCAAGCTAAACCCAGCCTAATGTTTTAGTGTTTCCATAAACCACTTTTCTAACACACTGATAACTTCTCAGTGCTTTCCTCCCCAGTCAAGTTCTTTTTGTTGTTACTTGTGGTTTTTTGATTTTAACATCCTTCTGCTAACCTGTGATAATTGCTGTTCAAAAAACTCCCACTGCAGTGATTCTAGAGAACAACTGTTCCACACCTGTCAAATCCCTGCTAAGCCTGCCTCATCAGAAATGTCCACAAGCCACCTATTTTCAATAATCATAAGCACAAGTTTGTCTTGTAAATTAAAGCCTGTCCTCCTCTGTTACAAGGTCTGTTGGAGGCTCCTTTCTTTTATTACTCTAATATTAAAGGCCTGCTTTAAAGTTTCCATTAACTGTTTGCAGTGGTGACAGGTTTTTCTTGGACAGATTTAAGACCAGCTGCAGCAGTGGCCCAGGGACGAGTTCATGGCACTTCAACACTAGATACCACAAAGCTGTCAGACTTAAAAGAATTCACAATTAAAATAATATTGACAAAGACTGAAGTTAGTACAGCTATCAAAGATTAGAAGTCTCCTACAGACTTAATTTGGCCATAACCAATTTACATATAAAGCATGAGATGAAAGCTTTGGCTAACATTATCCTCCCAGCATTAGTGTCCTATTTACACAAGGTGCCACACCTCCAGGATGTGGAATGTGCTTAGCTTACACTTCCCAATCCTACTGAGATACAATCATCTCAAAGCCACTGCCTCACAGTCCCACCACTACTTCACACAATTTTAATGAGCTGAATCCCAAAGGAGTTGTCTATCTAAATTAATGACACCTATGATACCAATAGATATGTAACAGAGGCATATGAAAGATTTTGCTTACATTTTGACTATGGAACGGGTACTTCTTTCTACAAAATGTCACGGAATAAAGGAAAATATTCTAATACTAAACAGTATGATATGGAAGCCTGTTAAAATAAAAAAAGAAGATATTTTCCCTGCACAGGTGGAGCACAGCAGAGGTGAAGAAGATGCCTGGCAGCTCCAAAAGACAAGAGGTACTTGGTGCAAATCCTGAGTGAAGCCCATCCCCCGTACAGCTCCCAGGAACACCCTCTTCCTCTGCTGCCTGGGCAGTCAGAAACACCAAGCACTCATCAGCCAAGACAGACCATGCGGAGAGCTCTACCCTGTGACTCTGGAGAGAAACCATCAGCTTAATTCTTCTTTCTGAGCAGGATCTGCTAATGGCACAGCTCTCTCAGTCCTTGCTCACACAACAGCCAGCTCCAGCTGCCAACACCACTGCTGTCAGGCTCTAGCACGGTTCATGCTGCCCAGCTCAGGGGACTGCCCAGCATTCCTAATTCAAAGTTGTTTCTTTCTAATCCAGCAGCAGTGCACTAAAGCTTCACACACAACACCCCAACTTGCACACCGTTGGACTGTGTGAACTGCAATGTCTCTAGTCCACATTATTTTAATGCAGTTGCTGTGTACGACTTCTGTTAAGCCAGAGGCAGAACCCTCGGTGAGAGAAGAAGATCGTGTGAAAAGGGACAGAGAGCATGGGCAGAGCAGAGGGAGATCAGGGTGGGTGTAACCCCAGCACTGCAGTCCTGGTCCCCAACAGACAAACTGTAGCTTACAACAGGAGCAGGGCCCACGTTGCTCAGACTTTTTTCAGCAGCCTTGTTTACCACTCAGCATGACAGACTGTAATAACTTTCTGATGACTTAATGCAATTACTTCACATATACTCTGACTAAACGCTGCAGGCTCCTTCCCTTTTTGCAGCTGTACTTCAGACAGGGTGTTATATCCAGAAACAAAAAGATATGGGGACACAGCAACTGGATCTTCATGAAATAATGATTAAATGTCCTTTCCAGAGATTTCCTTTGTCTCTCAACTGTTATCTCACAGCTACAAGAGGTTTTGAAAAGCCCAAACCACCCCAGGATCAGCTGTTCTGAATACATTTGAGCCACAGCACTCCCTTCCTTGCAGGGCACACTGTGGAGGGAGCAGCCAAGCCCTGTGTGCAGAACACAGCACACTGAAGCTGTGTACCAGGAACAAGTGCTTTGTCACTCACAAAGTGCACAGTCTGTGCCTGTTATACAGCCTATACTGACCTATATTTCCACAAAACAAGGGGGAAAAAAAAATAGATTTGGCCATGTAAGAGTAACACACTGCCCTCTTTCTTATAGAAAGGATTATTTTCCTAAGAACTGCTTTGATGAATCACACAAAAATTACACTGTATAAAACCCCACTGGCAGCAGCAGCAAAGTCCCTTTGCCATTAGAAAGGCCCTGTCCAGTGACTCCACACCACCAGAGCTTTTGCTCCTGTAAACTCAAATGCCTGAGACACTGTGAATACCAAACACTCTGCTAGAATAACAATGAGAACATCACTAAGACACAAAAGGGCAAGTTCTAGCTTTCGCATTTTAAAGCAAATTTGAAGCATATTTTAAAGCAAAATATCACACTGGCCAAAGTGGTGGCATTCTGTTCTTGGAAGCAGCTGTCAGTGCCTGTGCTGACATGGCCATCTATAGTGCCAAACAGCCCTAAGCTGTCCCAACAAACACTGCTCCTGGAGCTGCTCCCTATTTCCATGACAGCCACCCAACCATAACACCATGAACCTCCTTAAATGTTCTCTAAATCCAGATCCAAACTACTTATTTAGGAGGCTGAAATCAGTTATCTTTTCAATCCCCACAGCAATGGGTGGTCAGGATCTGGCTCCCTGAGCTAAGTGATCCCCCGTGCATGTGACACTCAGTACCTGGCTATTTGGGTCAGTATTTCCCATCAGTCCTGGCTTTATTAGGAACAGCTCAGAGCAGTGTCAGTCTGACACACAGGTCCAGGAAAACACCAATTACTCTGGGCTGCTCCCAATCTGCCCAAATTTAGAGCAGCAGACACCTCCCTCTGAGCAATCAAATGCCAACAAGTAGCAGGGGTTAATGAATGGCTCCACTGACTAATGAAATAAAGGGAGATAATTCTAAGCAGTGTCAATAAAAAATCCGAACCCCCTCCATCTGCAGATGATCCAGTGGGCATTTATGGGGATTTATCTATGGAGGAAGACTCGATATGTTACCACCCCAAATTTATTTAAGAAACTAAAAAAGACTAAAGAGGAATATCACTAAAGTAAATCAAAACCAAACCATAAGGTTAAAAAAAGGAATGGATCTTGACAGAGTCACAAGGGCAGCAACAGCAGAGCATTGCTATTTGTGATACTGCAGGCACATCCCTGGGCTGGCTCTTTGTGCTTCTGCCCCACAGGTGTTTTGTCACATTCTTAAAACCTTCTGTGTGTTACCTGAAAGTAAATCCCAGGGGAAGCTCTGAACTAGTCTGTCTGCACAACACTACAAGGTGAAACAAAGGGTGGATTCTGCCAGGCACATCACAGTGTGGCTCTGAGGCACACTGTGGTACACGCTCTTCCCCGTTTTCAAAAAATGCCAATCTGACCCAAATTGGATGGATTGCCAAGGGTCATCTGCTTGAATGGCAGCAGTGCCAAGCACTGAAGAACAGAGCAAGCTCCTGCTTCAGCATCCTAAAATCCCACCGCCAGCAGAGTGGGAGTTGTCAGTCAGTGGGTGGAGAACCACACACACAATAAACATGACACAAACCTCTTTAATTAACACTCTGCAGTGACTTTAAGCCATTGTTCCACTGATTAGTGCGGCTCCAGCTCCCCTCAACTGCACAGACTGATTTTACATCTGCTTGAAGATTACAAGAGGCTTTCTCCCTTCACTGCTCACACTCTGAGAAGACCAAAGATCACCCTGAGGGTCACCAGGAGCTGTGACTGAAGAGACAGACTCATCCTGCCACCACTGTGGCACTCACAGATGCCCAGTGACTTTATGATAACACAGTTATGAAAAGCTTCCCCACCAAGTGTGCTGCCAGGTCAATTCCCAAACAATGGAGAACTGGGAATCTTAACTGCTAATTGAAACTGCTAGGATCATATTTAGAGTGTTAGACTGTCAGAAGAACGGGAGTTTATTTTAATATTTCCTTAAAATCTGAAAATACACAGTGTTCAAATGGTGACTTTCAACACCCCTGTTTTCATCATTAGTTCATTTTGACACTGAGTTTCCAGGCAGCAGCCATCACATCAAGGGAAACACTGTTGTTAAATGCCTTATGTGGAATATATCACTGCACAACAACAATAGAGAAATCAGGAACAGATGCCTCCTTTAGTACGTGCAAAGCACATCAACTCGGTTTCTACAATTCCTCTTCTCCAGAATGGAATTTTATTATGCTTCAAAAGGCTACAAACTACACAGAGTACTGCCTTTTCTTAGAAATACTCACCTCTTCCTAAAGGAAAAAAAACACCCAACAAAACAAACCACTAGCAAAAAGGAAGCTGTTGGTATAAAAACTAATTTCACTGTAAATAAAAAGGGAGGAAGAGAGCAGCAGCTGCCACCCTCAGTGTGCTGAGCCACTGCTGTCACACCACCATCTTTTAACTCCTGGCACTGCACAGAGGGCAGGTTTTTGTTACAAAAAACCCAAACCCCACCCCACCTATCCACGCTGTGACACTTCCAACCCTTCCAACACATCAGAGGGCAAGAAATCCAGCTCTGCACACTGTGATGGGCTCAGTGCCTTCAAGAACCAGTCTCACTGCTGTCCAGCTTTTAGAAACAGAGCTTTGCCAACCCGCCCAGCAGCTGAATTCCAGCCATGCTGCTCAATTCAGATATAACTTCCAGTGTATTTTAGCATTATTAGTTTTATTATGCCCTTTTGCACACACAGTTCAAAAAAGCAGCAACGAACCAAGAAACAGCTTCCACACTGCTGTGTGTCACACCTGGGCCCAGAAGGCAACCAAAAACCCCCACAGGTAATCAGTTCTGCAAGAGCCTTGGTGCTCAGAGGCTTTTCCATTAGAAGACAAGGCTTGCTGTGGAATCCTTGAACAAGGAGAAACAGGGGAGAACCATTTTTACCCCCAGAGTGTTACACTGAAAGCTGTGTCACACCGCTGCTTTTCCCTCAGATTCAGGGCTGGTAAACACATCGATTTCTATGACATTTCAGGGCAAAAAAGCCAATGTGTAAATGCACCTGCCTCATGCAGCCTGTGTCCTGCAGCTCCTCCCACGGGCAGTCCCAACGTGGGGCACACTTTGCACCCAGGGCTTTTTGCTTTTTTTCCCTTTTGAACAAAACCACCCTTTTCTCCACGCCTCAGCAGCCCACAACCTGGTTTTAGATAAGTTTATTCAAAGCATCCAGCTCTCTTACAGCTTCAGCTTGCTTGTACTTTTTTCCAGCAACCTGATCCAGCCGGCTCTGCAGCCACCTCTGCCTCCAGACTGCTGAGGCAGCTCCTTTTGGTGCACAAGGCTGAAGCACAAAGCCAGCCCCCCAGCCAGCCCTGCTGCAGAGGTGTTTCAGCAGAGCTCACCATGTTCTGCAACAAAGAGATTGCTGTTCTGTTCTAGCTCCTCAGACTGGAGCGAGCTTCTTGCTCTTTGCCAACATCCCACCCCAACCCTCTATTTTCCTCTTGCCTCTTTCTCAGGGTCAGCAGCCCTGCTCCTGTTTGTTTTGTGACCATGATGAGTTTCTCTCACCATGGGGTCTCTGTAGCTCCAGAGACAAGGTTTCTAGAAAAGCCTTTATTTACACCTCCCTTCAGAGCAATCAAAACTCTCACGCTGCCAAAACCCCAAGCTCTGTTGCTCCACAGCAGCCAATTCTACCATCAGCTTTCAGAGCTTTTCAGCCTCCTTCACTAATAATTCAAATATTACCACTAAAGCAATCTCCCTTCCCCTTACTCCAAGTCACGTTCTCCATGAAAAATGTGTCTTTTCCTCACTTTATGCATCTGACAATTTTAATGCCATTCACACCTCTGACCTCTTTTTCCAGTCTTCCCACTTCTGCTTCCAAAAGCTGCAAACCCTTCTCTGCTACCATATTTTTTTGCTTGGAATGAAATTCTCTGGAGATCAAGTAATTTTTTCTTCCTTTCTTTTGTAATATTCTTATCATGAAAGACAATAAATCTTTCAACACTTTTCCTCCTCTAAGCTACTCACCTCTGTATGTGGCATTAGACTATTCACAATGGGGACAGTGGTTTACTCTACACCATGTGCATGTGTACAGAAGCATATTTTTGCTGGATGACAAACATTGCCTCAGGTTTCTTTGGCCTTTGCAATGTATCCAGAAATATCACAGCAATAACACTGAGAATTTACTTGTTGCATCAAAAATGTATCCCCCCCATAAAGAGTCCTCCTGATTTGATACAGAACTACAGACCTCATGAACCACAGGACTTCAAATCCACAATAAACTGTAATAAACTATTTGAAAACTCTTTTGGCCACTTGCCTGTAGTGCACAGTGTGCAATTTAGAGCACAATAAAGTGTTGCTTCCACATATTCTCTGCTGTAACAAAGCCCATGCCTTCCCTAAGCATGGCTCCTGACAGTGCTTTAAGGGAATACAGAAACAGGGATGAGCTGCTGGGTGTGTTCCTGGATGTTCAAGTGTGTTCCAGGAGGAGCAACAGAAAGCAACACAAAGGACTATTCAGTACCTTAGCTATAAATCCTCATGGGAGAGAGATGTGCAGTCGTAACTTTAGGAACACTCTTTCTTTCTTCCCTGAGCATGTTAAGCAAACCTAGAGAACTTCAGCAATTGGATTACCAACCTACAGAAGTGCCAGCCAGAAGAAGAAGGTCTAACAAACAACTCAAACACAGCAGAGATGAAAGCAGACTAAAAAGGAGTAGCAATTAACAACTATTCCTTCCAGTGACTCTTCCAGGACACAGGAGCTGCTGAGCTGGCTAATAACAGCACAAACTCATCCTGGGTAACCACCTCGTGGGCCTGTCTTGACAGGCCACAGTTAGGTAATTCAACAGAAGGCATCAAAACCACTTTGGTCAGCTCCAGCAACTCCAGGTGTACCAAATATCACTCTTCCACTTCAAGAAACAACACCCTGCTTCTGTGCAAGAGTCCTGAGAAGTCATGAAAGGAGTGATGGCATCTTGAATGAAGCACTGCTGCTGCTGCCAGGAGCATCCCCAAAAGAGCTGCCACTGATGAACTTGACCATCCTCCTTGTGCCACCACTGAGGACTGAACAGATTCTTCCAAAGAAATCCCAGCAACAGTGACGCTATCCTATCAGACAGCTACAAACCAAATTAAAATGTTTGCAGCCAGCCCTGACAAGTAAATCTTCCTTAAAAATACAGCAGAGATTCAGTTTACATCGACTTCCTGTGGGGTTTTGTTTTGTTTTCTTTTGAACTTCCTCTAAGTTTTGACAGGAGGAGCCCTCTGCCTGGCCAGAGGACACGCTAATCCAGCACTTTCTACATCCTCCCTCTTACCTGGACCAAATCCAGAACAGTTGCAATGGAAGGAAAGTTTCCTGTTCCCCCAGACATCCTGCAAGTCAGTGCTCTTGACAGGCAGCAATGCAGGACTTCCAAAATACACACAATAAAGACTAGGCCTGTCTACAAACATTTTCTACAAGAAGATGGAGAAGAGCCACAGTAGTTTTTCCTTCACCAGCAGTCAGAAAAAAAACGAAGGAAGGAATTTCCACTGTGTCTCTGCAGTGTAAAGCAGTAGATGATTCTCCACTTTCAGCCCAAACATTTTCACAGAAAGCTTTTCCAACTACATTTGCTTCTTGACCTAGAAACCATCACAGGAGGCCTGTGTTTATCCTCCTGCTTCCACTTACTGGACAGCAATGGTGAGACAGTGACTGTTGGAACCCCTGCCACTTTCTCACCATCTGAGAGAAAAGCCAAGTCCCTCAAGCTGCTCACGTTGGCCGGGCTGTTTTGTGGGCCATGAGAAGGCAAACACAGGCTCTGTTCACACACTTTGCCTCGCTGCTCCCTACCAGTAATTACAAGGCAATTCAAAACAGAATGCAATACACAAATGGGCATCTTCAGAGGAAAAGAATCCCAAGCCACACACAGTCAATTGGCCCAGATGGTTTCATTTTAAAAGCTTTCATGTCATTTCTTTTTTTCCTCCTGGCCCCTTTGGCCCACCACAGTTTACCAGCAGGAGCAGAAACAGCTTGGCTAAAAAGCAGCATGAATACATGCAGCATGAAGACAGGCAGAGGAACCCCTAACTGCAAGGTTCCAGTTGTTCATCACATTATATTTTGAGTTTTATTTCTTTTTTAGCAGAGCTCAGTTTCCATTCAAAGTTTGGAATCAGTCACAGCCAGTTAAATTATCATCAGCCTTTATTTCTAGTTGTCACTAAATGCATCTTCTCTCCTTCAACAGAGGGGAGCTTAAAAAATTAAAATCCTCACAAGAAACCTGCCATCACCCCACTTCTCTTCCTGCACTCTTCCATCCTCACTGGGGTCCATCTCATCTGAGTGTGTTTGTCCAAAGGGCTGCATGGGGGAGGTGGAAGCACAAAGCACAAGACAAAACCTTCTCTGAAACCTTGCAAACAGCTCATCTGAGGGCTGCATAAAGCAAAATGTAGCTCCAAGCAAAGGTGACTGGAATGTGGCAGTATCTGGAAGGAAAAATCACCTCCAGCTGTAGTGACACTGGGAGCAGACTGGAACTCTGCTGCTCAGCTTTGAGCGGGGTCTGGAATCCCTCAGAGACACCATGCTGCCTCTGGGGTGGGCAGCTTTCCTCTTAAGCTGGTCTTAAAGGTTAGGAAATACAGACAAGGGTTATGTGTGTTTGCAGGAACTGGTTCCCTGTCTAAGCCAAGGCCTGACTCCAGCTCTGTTATCCCACAGTCAAGACCCACAGAGTTAAAGGAGAATTTGACTGGCCTGTTTGATGACCTGGACATGAATCTTCTCTGTCATATCCCAACAAGAGGTCCCAGTGAACCCCCACATCTCCACAGAAGTAACCCACATTTCCTCATTTATTTTATCACCAAATATTATCCACATATTTGTTATTATATAAAAAAGAAATCATGAGAGACACTTCCAGCTGTGGCCACATGGACTAAGTTGACATTCAGACACTGGCTCTTGGATAATCTCCCCTCAGGGATGGGGAGGCCGATTGATTAGCTCAGGACTAGACCAGACTAGTCCCCAGTGCTTCAAAGGAAGGTGCAGGAAAGCTCTGGAGTAATAACTGCTGACTGTTTAATCCATCCATCTGTGGTTTACAGTCTCTTTTACCACTCTGGATTTAAGCAATGGTTTGAGTTCTCAAAACAATCTTTTCTGCATCAGTGCCACAGAGACTTGTGCTGATTTTCTAAGTAATTAACCTTTGTAAGTCAATTTCTTAGCCACGATTTCCCCTTAAAAATATGCAGTCTCAATAGGAAAACAAAAAAAAAAGGTCAAAACTACTTTGAGGTAGTAAGTTAAGCAACCTCTGTAAAAGCCATGACCTCATGAGAGAAAACACAAGACTCTAAACTTTATCATTAGTCTCTTTGTGCAATTCAGTGTTTTGCTATGATGCCACACTCTCAGAAGTTAGGGTGGAAAATGTGATACAAAAGGGAACTTATGCCACAAATACTTTGCAGCAAGAAAATCTGCATCGGCATCCAATACATTCAAGCATTTCTGTGCTTGGCCTAAACAGGTTCCTCTGCATTTTAAGGCAGCAGTACCCACAGCACCAGCACTGTTAAACACCCAGCCACGTGTCTGTAAATCACCTCCCAGCTCAAGAATCTTCCTTTCTGTTACACAGCACGAGAAAACAACAATCCAAGGAGTGGTGCACCCTGCACACCCTCACTCACCTCCTTCAGCTCCTGTGCGACAGAATTAAGGCGTTCGTTTTCAGACTGTGTGTTGGCAAGGATGTTTCTGATCTGCTTCAGCTCTGTCTGCAGCTCCATAACCTTCTTCATGTAGTATTCTTCTTTGGTAGCTGATTCTTGAATCAAGGTCTCCTCTCTGCTCTCTCCATCTGCTGCTACCTTCTTGTGGTTGGTATGGGCCTGTCCAAAAGCCTAGGACAGTCAGAGAACATATCTTCTGTTAGTAAACCCAGACATTTGCATAAGTAACTTCAATTTTAAATAGCTGAAAATATTTAGCCTCATGTATTTCTTTGATGCTAAGGAACGTAACCTTTTCCTGCACTCTCCTCTTTGGGGATCAGACCTCCAAATGCTATGAAGTGGCCAACACTGGGCTCTTGAAAATCAACCACAGCACCTGACCAGTATTTTGTGATGCACAGAATGCTTACACAGGACCTCAGAGAAAGCCCTGTGGGAGGGAACAACAACGCACTGCCTTGAGTCTGCTGTTAAAACAAGGCTGATGACCAGACGCCGATGCACGTGTGGGGTCAGACTCACTCCTGCAGGGCCAGGATCACTGAGAGCACCCTGGGTATTAGCTTACCCACCCTGACATAGCTCTGCTCATGGCTGGGGATTACCCCCTGCCTCCCTCCCTCCAGCCCGTGGGGTCAGCGGGGCCGCTCTGGAACGGGGCTAAGCCCACGGGGTCACACTGGCCGAAGTAGGTCAGTGGACGCTCCCGCTGCCTGCTCTGAGTGTCACCCCGAGCAGCCTGCCAGCAAAGGCACGTCACAGACCTAACCCCCTCAGCCTGTCTCTGTCTAGACCTGACATCTGCATTTTTCTGCCTCCTATTTCTTTCTTTTTAGGGTTTTTGTTCTGCTCGAAGCGCTTGCAGGTGATGTTCTCCACGTTGATGTTCTCCACACCCACACCCGGGGGCTGTGGTGAGGAACCCGCCCGTGGCTGTCCCTGGTAGATGTTGCAGGGCAGGGCTGACCACTTCCAGCAGTTATATTTGTAACACGCTGCCTGGCAGATGGGCCAAAGTCAATGAGATTAAAAATGCTGCCTTTTAAGTGCTGCACGTGCACCACAATCCAGCCCGAGGTGCATTTGGAGCTTTCAGGTGCCACAGACTCTTTAGGGGATGCCAGTGGCCACGTGGCAGGTTTTCATAGCCAACATTAATATCAAGCCAGGTCAAGGACAGAGCTGCATCTCAAACTCCTTGTCTAGTCATGCATTTTCAACTGATCATCTTTTGCCAGCTCTTCAGAAATAGATACTGTCAGTGCAGAAAAAAAAAAAAAAATCTGCTTTGAAGAGAAACAGATTTCAGTATTTTATTACTTCTGTCTATTAGAGAAGGCACATTAATAGCACAGAAACCACTGACTATAGCAGGGCTGAAACACCTGATCAAATATTGCTGGCTCTGCCTATGATTAAAGACACCCAGATACTGCTCCTATCAGACTAAAGGCCTATCAGACTAAATTTTATGTCAGATAAGCAAATATCCATTGAAGAAATTCTAGCCAGATTCACCAAGATGACCCGAGGGAAATAAAAAGCCACACATTTCAGACAGAAAGTAAAGCACCATCTGTGCAAGTCCTTGTCAAATGAGTTTCAACAAAGCAGCTTAAAAGCCTAATACCCAGGATCTCCATAAATGTTAAAGGGATAACAAAAATCATGCCAGCTTCTCAAATACTCAAAATCTTTTTTTCCATACCAAATTAAGATCCGCCCTTCACAGACCTGTGTGTGTGACAAATCTCTGGCCCAGAGGAAGGGACTCTGGGCACCTCTTTGCCCAGTGAAGTGGCACCATGTGCTGTGTTGCAGGATGCCAACAAACACATGGAAGCTCAGCACACTCAAAGCCACAGCTGATCAGCCAGACTGCAGAGTCCAGGCATGATTCCATCGAGGAGCCTGGTAATGCCACTAAGGGGAGGATTCTTGAGAATAATGGTTAATTTTCTCTTAAAACTCCCAATGCAGGGGCTAGGCCTCGGGATTCTGAAAAGAGAATGTCATCATTGTGCCCAAGCCTCAATTGACAGGCAGTATTTAAACCCAGAAACTGCCACAGCGGATGAGACTAGGTGCTTTTTTTAATCCAATATCCTGTCTTCTACAGAGGCTAATGCCAGATGCTTCAGAGAAAGGTGCAAGAAACCACTTAATCTCCCAGAGCTGGGGATGGCCTTAAGTCTTGATGCAGAATGCTTAATGTAAATTTGGAAGAGCTATTAACATTGACTCACCCATGAAAAATATTCCTTTATTTTTCATAGGCTTATGCATTTTTAGCCTCAATAAAACGCTATGACAATAAATTCTGCAGTTAAAATCCTACTGTTAAGTGCCAGGTTTTCATCAATTTACAAGTTTCTCACGTTTTCATAAAAGACAACATATTTTTGTTTGGAGGCTTGAAAGTATGTTGCTAATTCCATGGTTTGCTGCCAATCACTCATGGTTTTTCAGATTTCCATCACAACCCTCTGTATCCTGGAGACAGCAAAGTGAAGTTCAGTAAGTTATCACCACTTTTACGCATAAGAGGTTTTTTCCATTCCCTAAGACAGTCAGACTCCCTTCCCAGAAAGAGCCTTTTATTATGGCTTGGCCCAGCTAAGCCAAGCAAAGGGGAACTGCAGATGTCAGCTCACACACACCCCAACTGTGGAAATGAGCTCGTGGGCATCCCTGCAGAAGGATGCTGCTGTTCTCTGTGGGCTCCAGTTATTTCTGCACAGTAAGGCTCTTATTTGCTCTCAGCCAGCAGGCTTGTGAAGTGTCAGCAGAGATCCTGCCATTAACTTGATGGTATTACTGTCTGGAGCACAGAACTGCCAGTAAAAGGGCTCTGAGACACACACACAGAGTATGAGAGACACCCTGAAGAGCCACGGCCAGCAGGACAGGCAGCATGGGACAATTCCATCTGTGTGCATTTGTAAGGGAACACTTAAAAAGCACCTCCACTCTACCCATGCTTTGTTATCTCTCTTATATGTACTTAGAACCAACCTCATGCATCACTGCTACAAGCCATTTTCATAATTGCAGCAGACTCTGTAGAACAGGAAACTTACCTTTTAAGAAAATTGTGCAAAATTACAGGGCAATGCAATTACCTGCCATGGCTACAGCCCAGACCTGTTTTAAATCAAGCTATTAAAAGCAAAACTCACTTCTTACTGCTATGCACGAAACGCCCAAACCTCCACACATCCCCCAGTCCAGCATCTACCCACCCACTTTTGCTTTAACATTATCTAAAACACAGTAGAAGTTAGTTAACCCTGCTCTTTCTCCTCTTCCAAAAACCTCTATTTCCATCTCCTAGGGAAGCAAACTGATCACAGTTATATTGGAATGATACACTTTTAGAGTATTTCTTCACAAAATAGAAGACATGAGGGCTGCAAAGCACCACGTTCTGCTGAACAGCTGCCTCGAGCAAATTGCAAGATGACACTAATATTAAGAGACTTATCAACATTCTTACCATCCAGTTTTCCCAAGGTCAGGGCAAAAGCAAAAGCAGAGTGTTCATGAACCAGACTGCTGTCCTGCTATTTGCTCAGCTGTGCCTGTTGGTACATCGAGAAGCACCTTGCTGGACAAAGGTACAATTGGCTCTCACCTGTCTCTTCAGAAAGCTGCATGTGGGACACACTGAAAGCCCTCCTGCTCATAACCTGCTGCCAAAGCTGCAGATCTGCTGAAACCCTGACAGGTTTCCTCCTGTCAAGCTGCCATCTCCCAGCAGTCTCACCAGTCCGTGGGGCCCTTCTCCTCTCCTCCCCCAAATACACTGGGAAATGCTGCCCAAAAGCCAATTATAACATCCATGAGAAAGTTACCATAATGAGATGATAAATGCTTACCAAAATTAGCGTCATTAACCAAAATCAACTTTCGTGTTTGCACCATTGCACTTACATCAGCAGACTCAAAGCATGTAGAAACCACTACACTAGCACAGCCCAGAAAAATCTCATTGCTAAAAATCAAAGGGATTTCTGCTTCAGCTGATGAGGTCTTAAAATAAATCTCAAGAATTCAAAACTCACAATTACGAATGGAAAAAGGAATCTGGACAGCAAATGGATGAGCCAGACTCATCCAAAAACTGCAATGTTACATTAAGTGATTAAACACAGTTCACTTCAAATGAAATCCTGGACCAAACCGCATTTAAACCGGGTTTAAAGTACTGAATTCCAAAATACAGGCTTAATAAAAGGTGAAGCCTCGTCTAGGGTTGATGATTACACAGACTCATCTGTTTATTTTGCAGGAGGAACATGGTCTCAACCATCTTACAGATGCACAGTTTTTGCATGGAACCCAGCACCCTGAAAGAGGCTTTCATATCAAACTCCAAACTTTGAGAAGAAAATTTGCCCAAAGTTTAACAGACTTGCTGAGGTATCAAGATCCTACGATTTTAAACCCAACCTTTTGAAAGCAGTTCTTTGTCACAGCACAGCTGGCCACTGATCACATGAAATGTGAAGAATCTCCAAAACACACTTCCTGGAGAGTTCCAAATGCTTCTCTCCAAACAGCCGCTGTCATACAGAAGATGCAAAGATTGATTTCAGTCGTGCTCAAAAGCCAGGCTAGGCCTTGGGGTAATTCAGAACAGCGCTGCTTTGATCTGTCACTGCCTCTACTTAGCTCAAAGCAGGTCCCAAAAAACATGCCATTCACCCAACGTATGCTGGTTATGCTTCCGCATTTCCTCGGACCTCCTGAACTAGACTGCTACAAACAAGAATAACACAAAATACTAGGGGGCTGCTGTCTAAAAAACAGCAATGCTGGCAAGAGCTTTTTCTGGGCAAACCCAGTATGATCTCAAACCCTCTGCTGACCTCTGCAAGAGCTGGTGCCCCCAAAGGGCTGCCTGGACTGACACGAGCCCAGGTGCTGCACAGGGATGATTAGAGGCCCTGGAAGCTGCCCTGCCCTGCCTCCTTCACTCTGTACCTGTCCTCTTGCACACACACTGAACCACAGCAAGGATGGAAGACCAAAAACAAAGAGCCTCAGAGCTACTTAAAGCAGGTGAAGTAACAAGGAAAGAGTCACAACCCCCCCAGGCCTGAGATGGCACAGAGGAACGAGCAGCAGCAATCAGATCTCCCTCATACTTGGCCAAAGTGGCAGGGAGGTTCCTGTGCCATGGAGGAACACTCAGGAAAACGGAAAACAACACCAATGTTTCACTGAAGCAGTTTCATAAGGTAAGTTGCTTACAAATTCATTTGCACATAGGTCTGTGGCACTGCCCATCCAGAGCTACAGAGGCCTGGCCCAGAGGGTTCACTAACACTGACTGCAACAGGGGATGTGGGTGGTGTCACTGCCTGCAGCTCCTTAGGGGTCTGTACATTTAGGGGGGAAACAGGAAAATCAGATTAACCCTGGGAGCAGAGGGCAGATGCTGGCTTTACAGCAGCAATGCTCTAAGCTGGACAGAAACAACACAGACACGGCCAAGGGGAAAACAAGACTGTGCCAAGACTCCAGCACTGTCCCCAAGTTATCTTGGATAGGAAAACCCCAAAAGCACCTAACCCAAAGCCTTCACGCTGATTAAGATCAGGGACTCAGAAGGAGTCACACAAATGAAATCACCTGAACTGCTGGGGACATAACAAACACCACCAGCCTCTTAGGATTCGTTACAGTTCTGCAAAATGTTGGATAACTGGATGTCTTTGTTTCTAGTAAAAGTTCATGCTGAGGACAAGTCCCTGTGTGACTATTCAGGTGCCACTCTGGGAGGTGTGAGTGGGACCCACACACTGTCACTGCTGGGACAGAAGCCCCTTTGCAGTGGCAGCTCAGTGATGTGACAGGGACCCCGTTGGACTCTCTGCTGTGATGAACGGTTTCTCAGCGAAGTCCTTACATGAACGCACCAGGCTTGGATTGGAAGCCTAAAGCTGAAGTGAGACACAAGCATTTTCATGTGCTCCCCTAAACATTCTAATCCTTTGAGCATGACCTAATCCTCCTCTGCCACTGACTCAGCCCTCCTTGGCTCCTTCAGCTGGGTGCCCAGGGCTGCTGACAGCGTGGAGGGGGATGGAGGTGCACGAACCAGGGCCAGCAGATGCTCATCCCTCCCCTCCTGACAGCTCAGCTGCCCCGCTGAGACTGAAGTCCTGGACACCAGCAAGGCCACTGAGCTTAGTCACACGGCTTCTAAATCACTCCCTCTCAACTTTCACTGGAGCACAGCTTCATCCCAAACACAACAGGCCCTCTGTGCCATTATGTCACTAGGACAAAGTGCTGATGCTTTTAAGAGACTGAGATTTGAGAGGAAAGAGAAAATAATACCTCTCAAAACCAAACAAGTTTTGATACCACAATACAAAGGTTAGATGATTTCAGCGTCCTGTGTTGCTTGAATTAATGCCATGCAGGCTCCCGCGTGGTCTCAGAGATCTGAGGTCAGCGTGGCAGAGGAGAAACTGGCTGTAGAGTTCCCCTGCCCTAGCAAACCAGCAGGGATGCTCTGGCAATGCCAGGAGGGACAGGATGTGGTCTAGGTCCAATGCTCCTTTACTTCCATTGGAGCTAAGCCAGTCATCAGACTCACACAAGATTTAAGACAGTCTCGGGTTCAGCAGGCAGAAATGCAAATGCCCTGTAAGATCACAATATCCTCCTCACAGATTAGAAAGACATTCCACTGATGGGATTTTTTTTTTTTTTTTAATGGTAAAAACCACACTGGAGCCTATATTTAGAATATACTGCTTCAGTACACTGCTGCTGGGATGAGAAGATTTGATGATAAAAGTCTAATTTAGCCTGTCAGCTTAGTTAGCTAGATGCTTAAACTGCATTAACTTGCACTGGAGGGCTAAATGCAATTGTGCCTCAATCAGTAGCTAAGCAGCAACTCCCCATACTGTTGCTGGAGCTAGTAGCCAGATGTTGGCCATACTGGACACAGCTGAGAGGTGGCTGTAGCCTCCTTTCCTCAGTCAATACTCCTTTGATGTAAGCCCTCAAAAAAACCCCCAAAAACCCAAGAAAAAAGCTGAGGGATAAAACACAGTCTAAATCAACATAGTGGAAATGGCCCAGAGCAATGCAGTAGGCACTGTAAAATCACCAGCACCTGACTTCTTTGTTGGAAGGCACATTTCCACTGCTTTGTGATATGCTAAGTAGGATCCTCTTATAGGTGTGACCCAAGGGATTACTGAGGATGAGAGCTTGGCTTCAGGTGTGGAAATTGCTGAAGCAGCTAAGAAGCAGTTTGCTTCCAAAGTGAATTCATGAGAAAAGGTGTTAACATGACAGTTCCTGACTCTCAGAAGCACACACAAGACCGAGCATGAGGAGCAGCCACAGCATTAGTTCCTCCCCATACCCTCCCCACACCCTCCTGTACCTGCCCTTGCAGGTCCCAGCTCGGGTGTGACAGAGCTACTCCTCGGCAGGGCCAGCAGCTCTGCTTCTTAGGCATTCCCCACTAGTCTCAGACACCCAAACTGCTTTCTTAAGCTCAAAGCTGTCATTATATGGACACCTGCCCATGGCAGAGCCATCCCTTTGTTTCACAAAGGCCACACATGAGGTATGAAGTAGCAATTACTTTCGGATGCTCTAGACCCATGCTGAAACTTTTTAGGCTGTCCCACTGTCAAGTTAAAATTTGAGGCAGCTCCTCCGTGATATACAGACAAAACATGCTAAGGAAGTGCTTTCTCTCATATAAAATATCTGACATGTCCTCCCACAAAACGGCCCCACAGGTATCACAAAGAGCAACACTTTTGCTCATGCAGAAAGAGAAACACAAGTATCAGCTATTTTAAACTACCCCTTGATTCACCACATCCTGCTGAAACTGTACCTTCACACCAGCAGGGATGATGCAAGGGGGAAATGTGTCACAGGCCTGGCCCCTGCCCCACCATTCCCTTGAGGGGGACACAAAGGCAGGCTGGAAAGGGAACCACGTCCAACCACCCCTGGGAGCAGCCACCCATCTATCTGCCCTGATGGCAGGGCCAGTCCTGCAGGCAGACTGATCTGCAGAGGGTCTGGCCACCCTGAATCCTTCCCAGGAGCTGCCCCATCGTTTGCCAGGCACTTTGTGCTCTTATGAAGAGTAAGATCAAAAAACTGGTCACATTTGTCACATGGTACTGTTCCACTTGTGAACACACACAGACTGCAAGGGAGTGTGCAGGGTGCAATGCTACACTAAACAAAGCCCTAAGGAATCACACACACTTCAAGATACACGGCTTTGGGATTCCATGCAAGGAGCACTAAACACCTCTGAGACTGCACAGGGAACTAAAAAATGACAGCTCAAATTCAGAAATTCATGCTGGCAGACTTTAATGCCTCGGGTCTGTTTTCTGAGAGAGGACCTGCATGATCAGCTGGAGAAGGGTCCCACTCACCACAACCCACACACACACAACACCTGGTGAGAATTCACTCCTGCACCTTGGAATGCTGCTGCCCTCAGAACATGCTGGACCAAGTGAAGTGACAGGCAACTTACTGAGGGGCTTTTGTAAGTTACCTGTAACATTTTTACACTCTTTCTGATCCTGACAACTCACCTCTCCCAGAAAGGAGTAACAGCCCATTCTTCATAAAGGAAACTCAGACAGAAAGAGGTTTAAGGCCTCACTAAGGTTAAACACCAATCAGCATAAGAGAAGGAATAAACCAAAAGCCTGCAGAGTTTCCTGACCAGGCAGGCAACCTTCAACTTCATTAGTCTGCCTCTCTACAAGCAAATACCTCCACGAGGAACTTATTCCTGCTTGCACGGCAGTATCTAGCTATCCTGCCCATGCCTGGGCTGAACAGACTGTGTGACATGCAGAAGAGGGGAGGAGAAAAGGCTGGTCAATAATGTGACAACACCAGCTTGCATAGAACCAGATGACCAATTCATATCTAACCCCAAATTAGCACAGGGACGAACAGCTACACTGGAAAGGAATAGAGGAAACAAAAATCATCCTACGCTGGTCATGCAGTCTTTTCTCAACCAGGTCTGGTACAGACACAAGGAAACCCTCAAGCTTCATCCACCCTGCCTAAAAAGATGAGAATTTTTCTGTCTTCATCCCAAGTTCTTTCCTCCCCAAGACTGAAGGAAATATGCCAGGGACAGGGGAACAAACAACACACCGAACTACCCTTACTCACAAATTGCTTGCTAATATTAAATGTGGACTCTTAATTTTTTGCAATTGCTAAGCTTCAGACAGACTTTATTACATAAAGTTAAGTATTAACAGCTATAAATCTCCAGAGACAGGTTTTATTCCCAGTTCTTCAGTAAAATTCTTGTCTGACTGTTTGGACAGCCATTCCATTGCTTTCTGCTTCAGTTTGCTGACCTACAGCAGGGAAACGAGAGTCCCAATGCCCTGTGGGGTACAGAATAAACAAGTTTTGCTTTTATATTTAATCTTTTTCACTCTTCCATTATATGAAGAAGCAGGTGAAATCAACCTAAGCACTAGTCCAAAAACGTACTTATGTAGAGACTGTATTTATCCAGCCAGTACAGGAGGAAGGACAAACTTTACCGTGGTAACACTGCAGCACTTTTATGCTCTGCAGCAGTTTTCTAAGGTAATCCCCGCATTAGTAAATTTTCTTCATCTGACACTGTCATAAACTCAATTTGCCAGGAAGAACACTTACTTTTGGACTTCATAATGAATGTTAGAGGGTTGTGCACACCCCTGATCTGCACCCCAAGCCATGACTAGTATTTCCCATATATTTCCATACAATCACACCACTGGCAAGGGCTGTCTCTTCAGAAGGGTAATCAACAGAAGGAGCACATTTACATCACTATATCCAAAGTCAGAAGACTGAACAAAAAGCAATTACACAAGACAGTATTTTTTTAATTTCAGTTGGATCTTCTGTCCTGCAAACAGCACCACAATGCTGATGAGAACCAACACATTTTCCCCAGCAGCAATTCCCCAGCCAATGACTTCAATAACCAATTCTCTGAGATTAAAAGGTAAATCTTCGAGAGTATACGAGGAGTTTGAGAAACACAACAAAACCAGGATCAATTCAACACCACAAAGTATGCTGGCAGCAAACTCCACAAGTCCTGCCCAACCACAAATGCCCCAGAGTGAGAAGGGCTCATCCTAGCAGGCTCTAATTAAGCACTGTCACTTGGAAGTGAGAGGCAGGGCATCACTGGTGGATTGCCTACGGCCTACACACCCAAGCAGGGTTGTTTGTCTTCTTTAACCTTTCCATAAAGGAATTAGGAGTGAAAGTAGGACACCATTGTCCCTTGTGCTCATTTCTTCTCACTTGAAGCCTCCCTTGCCTGTGCATGTCCTCCAGCAGCATTAACCCAGTCAGCAAGTGCCTTTCTCCCCATATTCCAGGCTGTGCATCCAGCCACACGTGATGCTGAAATGTCAAGCAGTGAGGGGCAGTCTTTAATAAATGCCATGCTGCCCTTTCCTCTGCAGTGAAGCACTGCTGCATGATGCTAATTGTACTCAACAGATGAAGCAGCATGAGGCATTAACCCTTGCCTTCACTCACTCAGGGATGTTTAAGGGCTGCTTCAGCCCTCCTTATTACCACAGTCACTGCACCTGCACCACCACAAGCAGAACAGAACGTGCACTTGTTCCTGCAAGGGGCATGTTAGGAAGAAGAAGAATTAGTTGGAAACTTACTGACTAAAAAAGATGGTATAAATACAGGAGAAAGGCAATATAGGAGAGCTTGTCTGAAAAGAATGCCTTGCCTTTCTCAATCAAGTCTGAAAAGCAGTGATGTCTGTGTGCACATGTGTACCAGGAGAGCAATACCACACACATATCATCACCAGAGGAAACACACAGAGCTCACAGTTCAGCAGCACTCTATTAGATCTGTTCCTGCTTGTTCTCTCCTGAAAATCAAGAACCATTTGCACAAACTTCCCCTTTTAGAAGGCTATCACTAACTACTCTAGCAATGAGAAAGTAGTTTAGCCATCAAAAATTAAAAGAACCCAACACCCCCAATAAGAACAGGTGCCATTAATCAAGATGTCCTTTTTTCTCTAAGTAAGGATGAAACTCACGAGACCAAACATCAAAGAAGGCATTTTGTTTCAGCTGTTCTTTACAAGAACTCAGGAGAGATTCAAGCCTTTTTTCCCTTCAGAGGGCTTTCTCCTGATTAGCAGAGCTCAGCACACATCCTACCCTCCTTGAGCTGCAGGCACTGAACTGTGATCAGGGTACACCCACTCCCTTTGGTGTCACTGAGCAAAGCCAGCCCTGCCAGCACTCATTACTGTCCACTCTGACTTCCAAGGGGAGGTCCTGGGGAGCCTGGGAGTTAAAAGCCAAAGGACATTTCATTCGTTGCTGTTCCCTCCTGCCATGAAGGACGGTGGGCATTGCTGCCCCTGACAATGTGAATGCTAGTTTTCTTTCACAGCTCAAGCTATAAATCAGCAAAATACACATCCTCCCAAATGTGGTCTCCGTCACTCACAACTACATGTGATCACTGACGGGAAAATACATTTGCTGACAGTGTGGAGCATTTCCTCACCCACAGTGTCCTGTGCTGGGGAAGTGGGCAGGATGGTGCCTCCAGGGCCACCTCAGAACCTGCTGATGCCTTCACCATCAGCCACCTTCCTGGGAAAGCCACATGGGCAGCATGAGCCACCCTCACAACCTGCCTTGGAGTAAATGCTAACCAGCAGCTGCTCCAGCTATTCTCAGCCACTGCAATGGGCACTCAGCCAAGGCTTGGAGTTACTTTTTTTCCCTTTCTTTTTCTTATCCAAAAAGACTGTAACCGTAGCAGGGAAGGAAAATTAAAAGGCTCCAAGCGCAGTCTGCTGAGCTTAAATTAGAAAGGAATGGGGGTTTTGGTGAGCATACATTTGTGCCTTTTTATAAATAAAGAAAAGGAGTATGTGGGGGCAGGAAGGCGAGAGGGAACAACACATAAGCCAGCAGAAAAATGTACTCCTTTCAGGGCAATTTCCAGTTCCATGGGTTAAGGAAAAACATAAACCAAGCTATCCTGAGGCATCTTTCTCTCCTGTGCATCATAACAGAACAATGAACTAATGGTCCTGTCTGCTGCCAGCACACACTCCAGAGCAGGCTTCCAAAGAAAGATGGAGATGTGTGGGAGAAGGAGTTAATGCTGCTGAACATCAGCACTGTTGAGGAGCCTGACAGCAGAGGGGACAAGACACTTCTACTTAAAAGTGCAAAGAGTGCCCTTACCTGCTCACTGCACAGCTCAAACTCCTCTTTCCAGAAATCACCCTACAGAAATTTTGATTGTGAATTGCTGATTTTTTAAACCCTCCTGCTAAATTTGATCGAGTGATTTACTGGTACAGGTCAGTTCGCGACGTCAGTCTGATCCTGTCAGGCAGGTCACTGTGTTTTCATTTTCCTCTGCATACCAGTCAAGAAGTGACTGCAAGTGGATTCTGAGCAGTGGTGTCCTGTCAGATGGTCACTGCTCTGTGGGCATTTCAGCTGAGCAATTGTCAGGATGAGCATCTCAAATGACAGGGCAGAAATTCGATGTAGATATTATCCACAATGCAGTAAGTTTTAGAAACTGAAAACCAGGAGCAATGATCTGTAAACATTACATTAGACCTCTGACAGCTGACCTCAAAGAGTAACTCATTAAAGCCCATCAGCAGACCTGAGAAGGACCTTCAAAGGGTGCAATGGACACTAAAAGCATTAGAAGCAGCCTGTTCCTTCTTAAAATGTTAGCTCTTTACTTACAACTCAGTAAGATCATACTGAAGTTACACACGCTATGCATAAAGGACAGTGCAGAGTTATTTTAAGTACTTGCCTCACACAGCCTTTGTTGTAATAATAATAATAATCCATAGAAGAGAAACTTCATCTAGTGCTATTAATCACAGAGACACCCACTGCTGTTCAGCAAGCACACGATCAATGTATCACTGGAAACTGAGCAAATCCATCAGGGAGGTGCCTCTGCTGATATAATTACCTTCCTTCTTATTTTCACCTTCAACCTATGGGCATAACTTGACAGTGAGGTAATTACTAACTAGTATTCAACAACACCAGCACTTCCCCTCCTATGCATGTCTTGATTTGCCTTGTGTAGGGAACCACAATGCTGTCTCTGGAGTCAGCTGAGCTTTTGTTACCACTAAAAGCTTCTGCAAGAGGATGAAAGAAAAATCCAATGAGATCTTGATCCCCTAAGCATGTGTGTGACTGTATTTAAAGTTAGGAGGAGTTATACTTAAGGAAGACAACTTATAAACTTACAGAAAACAACTCATAAACGTATAAAAACCAGCTTATACTTAACCAAGCTGGTAGATGCATTATGTCCTTCACATTAGACAAAAATGGAAATAATTTAATGTGTGAGACTGCTGGGCTATGGACAGCTTTGGCTTTGAGAGGATGCTGCTGTAGGCATGGGAAAGCAGAAGAAAGAAAAAAAAACAACTGGGGAAAACAAAAGTATGTTTTGGGACTTGCCAGCACGAGGAGAGATGCCAACTACCTATGAGAAGATGGTTTAAAACTGATGGGCAAGTATACCTAGCAAATGAGATGTAGCTTATATGTGTGTGGACAGTACAAAAATAATATAAAAGCATAAGCTTGTAGTTGATAAAATAGCTTTTGCTTGTAAAAAAGCTGTCCATAGCCCAGCAGTCTCCCACAGTTTAATTGCCCCCCTCCCCCCCCAACTCCTAAAAATAATCTTTTTTGTTTCTATCTGAACATCTGCAGTCTGAGGAATACACCCTGGGAATGTGTGTGGCCTTTGGAGTAGCAGGTGTGTCCAAGTTCCCCTTGGCAGCCTCAGCCCGTGGGCAGCCCCCAGCTGGGTGCCAGCACAGCTCTCAGCTCCTCATCTGTCCCTCACCATCACAAACACTCTCACACATCCACAAGTTTGGGAGCAGGCTCTTTCTCCCACACTCAAACACCTGCAAGGGGCAAAATGAAAACCTTGGCTAAGGAGCAGGAGCAGATTCACAAACAGCACAGCTCACAAATCTGGTACCTTCAGGGGAATTGTGAGGCTTTTCAAAACATTACATTGCTCCCTACCATGTCAGCCCACCCCGTATGGCCACCAAACCTCTTCCAAGAGCTGATGCAACAGTGAAGATTTGTGCACACTCAAGGGAAGAGTCCAGCCCTTGATCTGGCTTTGATTCTGTTAAAAACAATGGTTTACACTTTCCTTGGTGAAAGCCCCATTAACACAAAGTAATTCTAGACTGCCTTTCTATAAAATATTGTGGTTTGAGTTAGAGATGGGTTAGTCCTTTCAGAGCATCACAACCCTGCAGCAGAGCTTGCTTATCCCTAGGTGCCTGTAAAGTAATAGACTGTCAGGAAACAAAGTGACGCTGCAGAAATCTGGAGTATCAGGCAGAATCTACGCCTGCAAGAGCCTGCTGAACGTCCTTTGGTGTGATGGCTTAACTTCAGAATGGAGAGAAGCTGCTGCAATATTATGAACTACTTTTTCCTATAAAATTAGCACAAAAATAAAACACAAGATATGACATCCTCATTCCCACACGAGAGAGATTTACTTATGAAATATGAACACAACCCACTTATGCAACCAATGTTTAATTGCAGGCTTCTACCAGGCCCACTAAGAGTTTAAGTCGGCGCCAAGGGAACTGCTCCCTGGCTCAGCAGCCAGTCTCAAGAAATTAGTTTTAACCTCCCTCTCACCTCCTCTGCCCCAACCCAGCACTTGCAATTAGAGAACTGAGATGATGATTGTTTTAACTGGGAGCAAGTTTGAGCATATAGGGATGAGAACACACAGCTTCCACTCACTCTATAATTGTTGGTAACTGAAGGACCACACACACACACACACACACACACACAGAGCAGTGATAGAAGGTTTCTTCCATTCTCATCCTGCGAGGCTTTGCTTCCCAGCCAAAGGCCTTTTATCTGTATGGCTAACACTGAACATTAAATCCTCCAGTGATACTCAAGCACGTGTTTTCCTTTTCTTTTTAATACAACAGCTAATAGCATTAGCACCTCTTTGCATGAGGAATCCTCCTGACTAAGGCCACTTGCCTGCTGTGTGGGCACACCCACTCCGGAAATAACGTGAGGAAGTCACAGCCTGCAAAACATATTTAATGTAAAACTCCTTACCCTTCTTGTAGACCAGCATAGGGACTTCCTCTGCTGTGGCAGTAACAGAGGCTTTCATGAACAAGCCTTACTCCACAAGGAGCCAGAAATACTGCTGTGTGAACACAGCCCAGTACATGTAAATACCTCTGAGTTGCTGGTACCAGAATGAAGCAAAACACTTTGGGGAGAAATAAAATAAATTTAAAAAAAAAATCTCAGACTAATTATTTAAAATAGCTAAGCAGAATTTTAATCACTGAAGGAAACTGAATGGTAAGTAAGGAATCACTTCTACCTGTATCAGTTACCTGTGAGCTTGGCTGCTCATGTACCTTGTACACAAAGAGCTTTATAAAAACCAAACCTATTAGCCAGGCTTTCTGGTCTTAGTGGTCTTCAGTCATTCTGACACACACACACCTGCACAGGACATACCATCAAATGTACCATCAGTATCTATTTCTGCACTGTTAAAGCAGTTAAAACAGACTTTTTCTTGCTGATTGCCCTTCCATAATGCACTCCATATACCTGAGTGACAAATTTATTTTCCCCTCAGAACCTGAGCAAAGGTCCAGAGAGTTTAATCCAACTGCATAATCTTTCTTTTGTGCCCAGCTAATACAGTATTTACAAGGAACTCCAGAGGAGTCTCTCAGTTCCATTTCACATGCTCTGATTGCAGCCAACATCCAGGCTAAAACACTGAACTACAGCGTGGCCCCTTACCATTGCCCATTATGGTTGTGTGCTGCTTAAAAAAACAAGCACTAGACATTTTTGGGCCTCTATTTTAAGATTTTGAGTTCAAAAGCAAGAAGTGAGAGAGGGACAAAACCCAGCCTTCTCCTTGTAATCCGGTTTCTACAGACCGCAGAGAGCAACTGCAGAGAGCTGCAGGAGCCCGCCAGCCAAGTCACTGGTGTGCACCAGTTAATGTGGGGCACACAGCTCAGGCCATGCCACATGTGGGTACCAGGGTGCTGCCCACCACCCTCAGCTGCCCATCTGCCAGAGGGGTCAGTGGCAGGAACGAGTCAAGGACAGGGTTTTACCGGCACTTAAAAAGGGGAGAGCAAACGCGTTTCCATCCGCTCAACAATACAAGGCGCTTTGTGGAGGAAAAGGGAGAATTAGGGAAGAGGGAATTACAAAATACAGGAGGAAATGAAGGCCTGGTGCATGATCTGAACCCAGGCAAACAGGAAGCAGAGGCCCTAAGGGGCCCCAGTCCTGTCATGGGTCCCACCAGGGAGGAAACCCCCGGCACATGACAGCACAAGCACGCTGGCAGCTATTTTTACACAGCCCTGTCAGGATTACAGCAGCCACTGCTTATTTTGGAGCAGAATGCTTGTCAAAATAGAGAAATAACAGGCATTGTCCTGGCTGGCAAGAGCAAGGGGTTTAGCTAAAATGGACAGAAGAGACAGCCCCGCACACCGTCACACACATGCTGAAGGTGTGACAGATCCTGCCCCTCTGTCCAAGCCCACTCTGCAGGATGCACTGTCCCTAAAAAGACTGCACCCAGCTTATCTTGGGGTGTGTTACTGCCATCTGAGAGAGCCCTAAATCACTACATTCTCATGACACTGTCAGCTGCAAAGCAAGTGCCTCTTCTCCCCAAACATTCAAATACTTCTCATGATTTAAGTTCAGTTTTGTTTCCCACCTTGTGAGCAAAACCCCAGTCTCCAAAGCCCAGACCTGATCAGAGAATCATAGAAACGATCGGGTTGGAAAAGACCTTGGAGATCATCAAGTCCAACCCTTGGTCCAAATTCAGTCCTTTACTAGATCAGGGCACTCAGTGCCACGGCCAATCTCTGTTTAAAAACCTCCAGGGATGGTAAACCCCCCCCCTCTCTGGGCAGGCCATTCCAAGGCCTGATTACTCTCTCTGCAAAGAATTTTTTTCTAATATCTAACTTAAATTTCCCCTGGCAGAGCTCAAGCCCCCTTGTCCTATTGCTGCCTGCCTGGGAGAAGAGACCAACCCCTACCTGATGGTACCACGGGCTTCTTCAGCACCTCTTATGGACACTGTTTTAATAATAAAAGAATGTTAGCAAATATTCTCAACAGAAAGATTCCTGCTTGCTTTTTATACTCCTGCGCTGTTTCTTGAAACACATAGAATATACATTCTTATTCTATACTATAAATTAAAAAAAAAGCAAATCCTTATATCAGTTTCACATGCATTTGCTTCCATTTTGTAGACACAGGATCACTATATTTCCAACTACCTGAGGAGTAATAATCAGGGACTCACCTACCTCATATCCGGACCTCAGACTTTATCAGAGACTCCACTCAAGTTATAGATATGTCCACATCTGACACCAAGTCACAAGAAGAGGCTTAATTCCTGTTATCACTCAGGCAACCACAAACAATCTAACCTTCCAGCACTGGGCTTTGCTTATTAATACTGAGTAAACAAACATTCCATTATGACAAACGACTGCAATTCTGTAGAACTTTAAAGAATTGTTTAGGAACACAAGAGATACTTTAACACACTGATGAAATCAAGATTAACACAAGCCCCTTCTTTTATTTCCTTGACATGGAGGCTTCAGTGCCTTGACAAATAACGGCATCAAAAGGAGCCATAAAATTCCACGTGAAGCCAGAACAAAAGGCACCCCAATTCTTACCCACCTTGACACTCCCAAACAAGACTTGAGGTCTGTCTTTAAAGCATGGGTAAGCTGTCTCCCTTCTCTATCACTAATGGCTGTCAGAGCCACACAGGGTGAGAGGGAAAGGCATTCCTTCTCAGTCTACTCAGGAACTCCACAGCCTCACAGGAGCAAAAAGCAGGGCCTTGTAGTCAACTGCTCACAAGTACCATTTTGGTCATTTCCAGTCATATTTGCTGGCTCAAAAATGCAGATTTAGAGCAAAGTCTTTCCTGTTCCCATTACACGCCCTGAATTTTACACCAAGGGCTTAAGTCCTTCTTTCAATTTACAGGAATGCAAGTGGAAGATAGTAAAGATTTCAGAAAATGGGCCATATCAGAAGAGACACCCAAGCCATCACACACCCTACAGGCAGATCCTGTTTGTATCACATTAAAAAACCCAAGCACTCACTACATTTGAAATCTTTCCCAGATGTGCAAGTCTGCCACTCCGATGGGGATTTTCTTCTACTTTTTTATACCATTGCTGGTTTTAGTAAAACAGTTTAAACACAACAAAAAAAACCTCCTGCACTACAGATACTATTTTTTTTCCATGGTCAGAGCTTAAGAAAAAAAATTTCAAAACAAAGTCTTCATTCTTCAGCTCTTAATGATTTCAATAAGCACCATGTGCTGTTCAGAATTACAGAAGATTACCAATTGCAGGCAGTGAGTCCTGCTGCTATGAATTACAGATCCCCATTAAGAGCACTGGTCCTTTAGTGCTTGCCCATTCTGCACCAAGGCCCTTGTGTTTAAACCTTAAGCATTCCCTGAATTAGAACTCTCCAAACAACAAAAATGTGTTGCTTTACAGAATCTTGCAGCCCCCTTGGCCAATTCATGTTTCTTCAACGAGAATTATATTTAACCCAGAGTCTTAGTTTATCTGTCACCCTTAAGTGTAGAGCTCTCCTCACAAGATTTTAGTCTAACTCATACACAAAATTTGCCCTTGTTGACACAAGAGGAGCTTCACCAGCACAAAGCTGGTGCAAAAGCACAGCTGGGGCAGTGGGAAGTCACTGCAGGCTCATCCAGCACCCTGTCCAGCCAAACATTAAACATGTTTGACCTTGGGGAATCCATCACTTCCCCGGGGAGATTATTTTACAATGGCTGATTGTTCTCATTGTGTTTTCCCCTTGTGCCCAGTCCCAGGTTTAGAGTCAGGTTCAAGCACACTGTGGAAGAACAGGATAAGGGCTTAATGCTGAACTGCCTTTACAGCAAGTGAGGTTTGATCTGAGCTTCTACCTGAGAGCAACCACAGCACTAAGAAAACTGAAAGCCTGGCATGAACTTCAAGATTTTAAAAAATGGCTGTGTAAAACACAGAGGTTTCTTGTACAGAAGCTTCTCAGATTTAAGCTTTGCCCAAGGAAAGAAGTGAGTAAGTAGGAGACAGAGCTGCTAAGTGCAATGGGAGACCTCACCTCAGCAAGGCCCAGTGTCCAAAACCAGGATAAGGTCGGGAATTCCCAAAATAGGATGCAATCTGAGAAACCCCAAGATGCTTTATGAACACTCTCTGCTCCTGACTTCTGAAAACTTTCACAGGAACTATCATCAAAAAGAGAAAACATCCACACCAAACCCCAAAATGGGTTGTCAGAAAACATCCAAGCCCCCCAGTGTTCAGTAGGCTGTCCTTGGCAGCAATGCAGCAGCAAGCAAGCAACAGGAAAGCAACAGGAAGCTGCCTTCAGATGCATATTAGTCACACACAATTGCTGGCTAATGAAAAGAGAGCAGAATTGGTTAAAATAAATGACTGAATGATAACAGGACAAGAGCCTCATTATTTTTGGAAATGGCAAAGGGTGGGGGTTTTTTTGTTAATTAAAAGAAGAGAAGTCATACAGATTTTTAAATTACTGGCTGAACTGTAAAGTACCTCAGCAGAGAAGGAAACCATTAAAAAAAAAAACAAAAAAAAACACCAAACTTGGAAGTTAAAAGATGCATCAAAACTTGCAGGATTCAACACAGAAAAGATGGGATTACCAAACTCTTCAGAGAATTGCTCAGCAGAGATTTAATACACACAAAGAGCAGTTAACTACAGTCAGAAATTAACAAAAATACAGAACATTACACATTCCAGAAGAGTGTCTTAAAAAACCTCTGTCCTGGGAGCCCAAGGCCAATGTCTGAGACCTGAAATGCCAACAGTGCTCCAGGGGATCCACTGAAGAGCAAGGAAGGTGTTCAAACAGCACCGTGGATTCACACACAGTGACAAAGTGCCAAAAGCATTACAAAGGAAAGGACTGGCTCAAGCTTTAGCAATCTGTTCAAGACTGTCCTGAATAATCTACATTGTTATTTTACTCCAGAGCCCCAGACATTCAGAATTAAAAGGCAGCAAATCAAGCCCGTGACTTTTGAAGATTTTGAAAATAGATCACAGTTAGAACTCCTAGAATAGCTGGTGGAATACATCTTTCAAAAGCCAAGTCAAAGCATAAATGAATCCTGTATTTTGTTACAAAATTAATTTCCAACTAATACGATTGAGACTTTGTATGTGTATCTGGTGAACTTACTCCCCCCCCCGCTCCCGTCCCCAATTTCCAGACAAATTTAAAAATAATAATGTGTTCTTCATGATTTCAGTAGATATGAATCTCTGTTTTGCTGCCTTGCTCCATGGGTAATTGCCTCCAACTGCAAACTCAGGTATGAAGTGCTCCTGATGGAGTGTGTGAAGGTGGTTTGGGTGGCACACAGCATAGGCAGCCAGCAGGAGAAACACAAAAGCCTCACCACAAACAGCAGATCCCAAACTGCTTGTTCAACACAAGACAGAACCCAACACAAAGAGGTAAGGGCAAAGTTCAGACTCTTTTTTTTAAAGCAGTACTAATGAAGAGACAACCAAGTATTGCTAAACCATAAAAAGGGAGTATTTTTCTTAACTCTGAATGGATCTGATTTTATTTTCTTGTGCTCACAAGTTCATCGCAGCCCTGATCTCAGCAAAACAGAGCTGAGGAGCAGGAAGCAGGAGGAATGTTTACATTCCTCAGCAGTGCTCTGAGTGACTTCCAGACCCACTGAAAAGAAACAAATGTCATTATCATCTCTAAAAAAAAATACATACAGTAAACTTCATTTGGGATTTTGGACGTGTGAGGGAATATCACTTTTAAACTGCTGCAAGGATTAATTCAAAGGCCACTTTGCCACCAGCACAGCCGTTCAGCCAGTTCTTCTGTTTTGCCTATGGTTTTGTTTTCCAAGACAGGGAATGTCTGTCACAGATTTGTACCATCCTCCAGCCAGGCCCTTCACATGGGTGCTAAGTGAAAACCCCTCTTTAAACAATTAAAAAGTCTTGACTCAAGTTCTGAGATCCCCTTTATTAGGAACATAATGCAGGTTTCATTGCCTCTAATTATAATCCAAACATCTCTGTGAAGATTCAGCTGCCCAAGGTGACCTGTCTGAGGAGGCAATAAGTGTGAACCCCCCTGCCAGGATCCAGCCAGAACCACCACTCTTACACCTGGGGGAGATCAGACTCTTCAGAAACCACCTAGTCCTGAGCCTGCAGACAGACCAAGAAGGCCCAAACCAGGTCTGAACTTTGTATGAAAGCTGCAGACATTGCTGTATCAGGAACAGAACAGGACAAAAAAAATAGTCTTACATAATAATAGAAGATTTTATATAATAGTATATTTCGGATCCTATTGCCAGAATTATCCCTCCAAAATTCCCCAAATTACTCCCCCCTTCCCTCTCCAAGGAACTTATGTTAAAACATGGAATCAAAGCAAGCTTCTGGGTATTTTTACAGATAAACTGGGCACAAACAGTGTCCCCATTCCTGCCCTTCCCTCTATGCTACCCAACTGCATTTTCTTATTTAAGAACCTTTTAAAAAACAAAATCCATATATTTATAATCAAATAAACTTTCTGACTGCATCCTTCTCTACAGACACCATAATTCCTCTAAGGAGAGGCATACAAGCCTAGTGTTAACAAGGGCTCAAAAGGCAGTCCTCCCCTGTCCCCAAGGGTGAAATTCATTGCATATCATGTTTATTAATCCAGATCAGCAATCCCAAGGGAGGTGAGAAGTTAAACCCCTCCTCGTTGATTTATGTTGTGACAGCAGCCTTAGGTCAAACAACAATAATCTGAACTACAGTTTCATGCACACGGTCACCTTGATTAAAACAAACCAACCTGATGGCTTCAACACACAACACTTGGCTGGTGGGCAGACCCAGCACACACGGCCAAAGGCAAGGCCATCTCCCCCCACCACAGCAGCCAAGGAGAAAAACCTTCTCCCAGGTTTCATGCCAAAGGCAACACAAGGAAGTGGCAAATAACTCTACTTCTCCATATGCCCCATAGGGGACTTTGAAGTTGGATCTAGACAAACAGACCAATGAAAAAGTGTGAGTCCTCTCCGCAGACAAACCACCCAGACCATTGTTGTTGGTTGGACAGTGGCCCAAACAATAAGCTGTTTTTAGAAAACCAGGGATTCATCCTCTTATGTGGCATGAGGGAGGGATTTAGCCTTAATTTAGCACCATTTAGAAAAGATTACCCTTTAATTGCAATAGGAGTTGGCAGACACTGGCAGCACTGAAAAGCCTTTATCCTGCAAAGCTTCCGAGCGGTCAGTGACAGCTCCCAGGCCAGCAGCAGAGAGCCGGCCCATGCTGTCCCAGCCGGCTGCTCCGGGCCAGAGGAATGCAGAGGCCACCCTGCTGCATCGCAGCTGTGAGACAAACCCCCCATTCATGAGCAGGAAGGGCCTGCGGGGCTGCCACGGTGCAGGGCAGGAGAGGAGCACAGCCTGCAAGGGCTCAGCTGTCAGTGCCACCCAGCGCCCTGCCCGCCGGCTGCTCTGGGCACAGATATCGGGGAGACGCCCACTCTGTCCCTTTTGGGATCAGTCAGCAGAGGCAGCTCCCCACTGGCCTCAGCTCTGCCATTCTCTGGTGGCAGGGCAGGAGAGGGACTCTATTTCAGGCCATGGGAGCTCTGCTGAAGAAGCAGCATGGCATGGCTTAGGTGGGTTGCCAGATCCCTGCCGAGACCCAGGAGCTCGTCGCCACCCAGTCTCAGCCCCACTCAGGAGCCTGTTAAAAACGTCATCTAATTTGGGGCAAAGCTAAATGGTCTTCCAGATTGGGGTGCAGGAAAATGTCATTCTTGTTCAAACAGGTTTTGTTGCAGCACTAACATCTGTCTTACATCTGTGCTGGAATAATCCCAGTTTAGGCTGGCATGGGACATTCCAGATCCTACGGCACTTCAACACAGTCTAGCTTTATTTTCAAAAGTTCAATGAAAAGTAATAATTTTGAGGCATAGACAAGGCCTTAAGCCAGGGTCTAATACTCTTCCCCTCCATGTCTTACCCATGGCTGCCAGCCTGTGGCATTTCTGACAGCCTTTGGCCTGAGAGATGAAGCCACTGCCCAGCTGCTGAGCCATCTGAACTTACTGGGAGCCAGGGCAGGGAGAAAGAGCTCTCCAGCAAGGAGGCTGGGAGCTGGTGAAGAGAACTCTCAGAGGAGGACTGATTAGATGAGAAGCCATGAGAAGGGACAGCGTCCAGGGAGAGAGAGCATGTGTGCAAGGGAAAAGGTAAGAGAAGACAGTGGCACAGGTTCACAGTGGAAGCAGGGAGAGCAGAGACTGCAATGCAGTTCAGCAGGAAACCAAGGAAGAGGAACAAAACCAAGTACGGGAGGAAGTGAAGAGACATGAGCCTGCAGCTGCTTGACCATTTCAGATATGAATCATCCTCATCCTCTCTGTGCCCCAGCTGCTTCCAGCCTCTTGGCCTAAGGCTGAAGTTTGTCTCCAAGGTAAAGACCACAAAGCATGGTCTCCAATGGAGCTAAGAGTCCTTAAAATTAATCACACATTAACCAAATCTCGCTAACCAGCAACTGTCAGAGACACAAGTCTATTCAAGACATTATTTCACTCTAAGACTTTACAGGACAGAGGAATCATCCTGGCAGGGACAAGGAACAGCGCTGGTTTAAACTTAACAGCACATGAGAACTACCTTCCATGTCTAGTTTTCACACATGCAAGAAGAAGGTCCTGACCTTCTTTCAGCTGCAGCCAAAGCTACACAGAAGAGAAAGTGGAAGGCCAGACTTCAGGTTCAGCAAGGAAGCACATACTAGTTTCAAATACTGGGGGTTATTGGAGAACAAAACCTGACCAGGAATTGTGTAATTTGCTCAGGGTATTCTTTTCTAAACACTGAAGTTCTGTTCAACCATGTAGCCTGGCACTGCAGTCAATGCCTTGGAGGATCCTTTAGAGGGTTATTATTAGATATCCTCGGACATTATTACACTTCTTTGTGTTCACTGCCACTTCTACCCTTGCTGCTTGTTCTCAAACAACACACTGTGTACATCTTTACAGGACTAATGTCTAAAGCATGATAAATTTAACATCAAATGATGATCCCAGCACAGAACTGAGAGTTCCATCTTGCACTCAGTGACACACTGAAGCAGACAAGTTTTCATGTTTAAGACTACAAGGAAGAACTCTGTCTTCCCAGAAGCTTGTTGCATATTTAGAGCTGGAATTTGAGCTTGGTTTGTTGCATTACAAATAGACAGTGTTTTTAGGCATATGAAGGCCACAAAGTTGAAGAAAAATGAAAGAAATTGAGTAAGAGGAACCCTAGCCATCCCCACAGATGCTATTCAAATTCCTCAAACATAGTTTTTCCATTATTACAGCAGTTTTCTGCACTCCAAGAAGAAAAACAATTAGAAACATACACTGCTGAAATTTCAAGACACTGGATCAGTAATCCAACAGGAAAATACTGTAACTACACTGCTGCAACACCAGTGCCAAAGGCAGCATTAAGACTTAAAAATTGAGATTTTAAAACACAAGGAGAGTAGCTAAACAGTCCAAGAGTTAAACAATCTAAGTCTGAGCACTGGAGAGCATTCACGTACACATCAACACCAAGTACTGGGCTGTTCTTGGTGGCTCTGGAATCTCTTAGAAGTAAAACCTTTAGCTTTTAGAGCCTCACTGAGCCAAGAGGCAATGGAAAAGATCTCCAATCTGCACGGACTCCACATCTTGTGGAGGCTCTGCTGCCTTGCACAGCAGTGGCCACTGAAGATTAAGGCTGCTTTCTCCACACAAAGCCTCACGTTATGCTCAGTAAGACAAAGCTGACACGTGACTAGCACGGCGTGGTACTGGGCAGCAAGTGGAGCCTGGGGCAAGAAAAATACTTTCATCAAATTAACCACTTTCTGTGGAGACGACCTTGCCACAGGGAACAACGATAATAAGACAAGAAAATACATTCCTTGTAAAGCGCACACAGAAATACAGTGTCAGCCTTAACACTGTTTCAGGCCTATTGTGAGCGAGCAAAGGACAGGCCTGTTGTGGCAAAGAGGGCACACACAGCCACACTGATGGTGGCAGACCATCGTGATAAATGCTCTTTGAGGCCAGTTCTCAAAACTCCCAGAGCCAAGAACCTTAGAAGTGAACAGATGCCACGCAGGGGCTCTGCCAGCCCCCAAAGCCTCCCTGGATGAGGCAGACTCAGAGACCTTCCCCAGCTGCAGTCCCTCAGCTGAGGGGCATGAGAGGAATGAATGCCTTACTGTGCCCCACAGTCACTGTAACAATGGGGAGGTCAAAGGGAACATCACACCAATTTTAATGTTAACAGGCTTTGTGGCATGTTAAAAGGGTCCACTTGCTTCAGTCCCAATAACTCATTTATATTTTAGGGTACTTGGCCACACAGGCCAGGTTAGAACAGCTATTTTATATATATATATACATGTATCCCCACACATATATATGTGACTGTGTATCTATACATCCACATAGCTTTCATTCTCTGCAGGTACTAGCTGCTCTCTCCCCCCACATTCCTCACTGTACTCCTGTTGCTTGGTTTCTACCTGTCTCCCAAGTGAAATGAGTAGGCATTTCCCTTCCTTGTCTCCTTCCACAGAGAGGAGAAGATCGAGCTGATTTATTAGCAAGTGCTCAGGTGGGGGAGATGCCTCAAACACAAAACTGCTGGGAAAGCTGTGCTCTCCCTACCCTGGCACCCATGGGGGCCTGCAGTACAGAACATTTGGATAGGAAAGCTTTCCTCCAAACTTCCAGGACAGGCAATGTTCAAGTCCACTATCCCAGCAGCTTCAACACAAAGCCTTACAACCCAGCCCTCAGAGGCTCTCTGACCCAAAGCCTTACAACCCAGCCCTCAGAGGCTCTCTGACCTTCTTAAAACCCACTCAGATTTCAGAAAGGAGTCTTATTCTACCCACCATGCACAGTTCTAGCTGCAGTTTCCCTCCAATTCATTACTGTGCTTACCTCCACTGTGAACCCAGGAGGACAGGAAAGTATAATGGCTCGCTTAAGTGAAAATTAACCCTGGAATACAGGATTTTTCCCACCCCAGAACCAGAAATAAAAAGCAACCACAAATTATTCCCACCATTCTAGGAGTTAAATTAGCAGTTCACAAGGACAGAATGATACAGAATATACGCAGGGGTGAGAGGAGGGCTTCAAAATCCCAAACATGACAGTGATTAGTAGGATCACTGCAAAAGTACATGTAGGAACAAAACTACAAAGCCTGTGAAATGCCTGACACTGACAGAAGACAATTCTCCTCTGCATTCCTTTCATAAAATGCAATGCTGCAAGTGTCACAGCAGTCAGCATTCCTTCAGCCCTCCTGAAATCCAGACAAACAACTAACATATCTCACATGCTCAGCTTGCTACAATCTAGATTCAGCTACTCGATCCTTCAGTGAGTATTCAGACTATATATAGCTGAGGGGGTGAACCACAAAAACCAGCTCAAACTGCATCCTAAGCTATGGAGCACATTATGAAGCAGAGATGCAAAAAGCAGCAAGATAACAGATTCACAGAATTGCTGAGACTGGTGACTGGAAGGGAGCTCTGGAGACCACCCACTCCAACCTGTCACCAATAGCAACCTGCTCGGCACATTGTCCAGTTGGGACAGGAATGCCTCCAAAAATGAGACCCCACAATCTATGTGCAAAGACCAGAAGATGAGAAAGTAAGGTCAACATGGCACATCGCGTTTGTGATTTTTTTTATGTATGTGCTATGGCTCAGTGTCTATTTTTTATGGACTATTCTGTAGCAACACAAATAGCACATGAGGCTGGAGCTAAACAACTCCACAGCTGGATTTGTTCCAAGTGACTCAAATGTGCTCTTAAAATATTTCTGTGATTACTGAATGATCTTAGAACAAGACTTCATTGTAACCAGTGGGGGTGGAGGGAAATGTTTTAAAACAGCCTTATTCCCCAAACACTGCTCTAATTTAGCCAGTTAAGTGCAAGTGGTCTCATTTCCCAGGGATTAGTTTGGATAGTCTGGCTTCAGACCACCTTTAAATTGGGCTCAATTAGTAGAGAACATAGGCTGCAGTCATTAAAAAAAAAGAAAGTATTAATTACCCCTAAAAGAAGAAACTTGCAAAAATAGCTGCCTTATATTTTGCATTTTATGTCTGAAATGCAGCCCTGGACAGAGCTGCAGGTGGAAGCCAGCAGATGTTATACTCGACCCCTCAAATTGCACCCAAGAGCCAGGAGCATCCAGTGTACACACCCACATCCCCTTCCTGATGCTCCTCATCAGCATGGTGTGAACCCTTTCCATCCATCCCAGGCTGAAACCACTGCAGGCTGAGTGTCACTCCCTGTCACACAGACAGCAGAGTCAACACCCCTCTCTGCTGTCACCCTCACCCCTGGCAAAACACCTCCACCAGGAGAGGACACACAGGCACCAAGCCATTAACAGGCAAAGCTGCTGTAAGACCACCACAGGCTTTAATTTAGTGATTAGCATTTAGAGACAGTGTTGAGATCATTTAGTCACAAGAGCAGGCAGCTCTCTTGTCTGGACATTACTTGTCCTGGGGCAGAACAACATTCTTTCCTGCTAACCCTGCCCTAGACAAAGTACCCTGGGTCAAAGCTTATAATTCACTTTTAAAGCCAATTGTGCATATACTTGTACACCTGGCACTGCTATAACATTAATACAGTGAATACAGAAATTACCATGTAATGTTTGTTATATAAATAAACCCATTCAAGCCAAAGCCTGGAATACATGCACAACTACAAGCAAGTCACACATGGTAACTGCTAACATTTTGAGAATGACAGGCAGGTCAGGAATGTTAAATTTCAAACAAAACTCCTAACATTTTTTTACAGAAGCCTTCACTTCTGAAAACCTTTTGGTAAAACCCCTTTTGTGAACGGGAAAATGAGAAACTTTTATAAAGGTTATGTCAAGTCTCTTGCTCTCCAACAGCAGCCATTTCACAACCAGCAATAGTCCCAAAGCAACCCCAAAGCCCTAAGGGTTTGCAGAGCATACAACTGAGGGCAGAAGGAGGCTGGAGTTGGCTGATGGCTGAGGAATTAAACAACTGCAGTTTCACCTTCCAGTGGGGAGTGGGGAGCTCAGACACACCTACCTGCCACACTCCCAGTCCTCCATCCTGTCTGGCTCAATTAGCCCCAGCCTCAGAGATTCCCTTTCGAACCCCCGTGAGGGCTGTGGCTCTTGAGTGCATAACACATGCAGGGTTACAGGCAGAGGAGACTGAGAGAAAACAGCATCCTCTGAGAAAAAAAAAACTACAAAAAAAAAAAAAGATTTGTTGTCTTTTCCATGCATTCCTTCCCTTTTATCTTCTGAACACAAAGACCAAACAGAATTATCCAAAAAAATACACATTAGATTAGGAGATCGAATTCAGTATCTGTAATCAGAAGGAATCTGAGCAAAAGGGTCAAACCTCCATGTAATGGCAAGCAAGGAATGACAAGAGGACAAAAAAGAGGCAGCTCTACAACTACCCAACATACTTCTGGGAAAGATGACTTCAAAAATCCTTTCACAGATCCAAAAAACTCCCAAAAAGACGTTTTCTTCTTGTGTTGAGCTATCATATGCAAAAAAGAGACCAGAGCATTTCCAGTCTTCTCATGATGCAAGAATTTACCAGACATGCGTGGACATACACACGAGAGGAATAAAAACAGAAGTAGTGCCTCCTGTTGCAAGATATTCCATACATGTTTATGCTTTATTAATGCCCAATGTAATACAGAATTCTGCACTGTGTTCACTGTGTGCCACGGGGAAATCTGTGTTTACAGCTGGGTTTGATGCGCTCAAAGAGATTTCTCAATGCAGTTCACCAAGGTCACATTAAACCAGGCAAGTCCATCCATTCAGTATTTAACTGCCTGTACTGCAGCACAGTTGGGAGACACAGCACTGACTCACGGGCTGTATTTAAGGAAGTTTCATCAAGAATTGCTTATGTACATCAAACTTTACATGAAAACAGGTTTTTGGAACTTCAGGACGCATTTCCTTTCTCCACAAGGGTAACAAGAATTAGAAGTTCATACCCTAACCTGGGCTGAAGGAGGAATGCATGTTAATTTAAGATTAAACTCCAGTAGTAAAGCATAAAATCAAAAATCTCTTTCCTTCAACTTACTTTTTCACACCTTTAACCAGAGAAACATCCTTAATAGCTTCACTGACACAGTAAGGAAATTTGTGATGCTGTAAACTAAGGACACAAGACAACAGTTTTAAACGTTTGCTGTTTCAAAAAGCAAATGAGCTGTTCCAACTCCATGAGAGCTTTGGCCATTTCCAAAAGGACAGAGTTCAACGTACTTCCACTGGCTTAAGTTTATTTAAAACAGCTGTGCTCACAAACCAGACATTCCCATTTCCTGCCCGTAAAACATCCTCAACCCGGTTAAAATCAAGGAGGGAGAAAAACGAGACCAAGATCTGGTGCTGCTACTGCAGAACAAAATCCAAGTATTAATGAGGGTGTCTCGCTGAACTTCCAGGCTGCAGTGCCTGCTCTCCTATCAAACCCTGGGGCACAGCTCCAAGGAAATGCTGGTACATAATTTCCCTGCTGATGGGGAGGAAAGTCACTGCAGTTCTGGTCATTGTGTTTCAGGGTTCCTCTGCATTCCCCTAAGATCTGTAAGTAGTTAAAGCACAACACAGACTATGCAGAGGTGCATCAGAGACTCTCTGAACACACAGACCTTAACTCAAATAAACCTCAAAGCAGCTGCAGAGTTATGGGCTTGGTTTGAGGGTGCGTTTGTTTCTACAAGGGGCTTAGGAGCACAAACATCTGTACAAGGGGAGATGCTCAGTTAACACTTCAGATGTCTAGATACAAAACTGCCTCATGAGTATCGGAGGTTTTAAATTATTCAGCATCCAAAACGCAACTACTGGAGTCCTGCAATTCCTCCTCTACAGGAGAGGAGAAAGGGAAATGCAGGGGTAGTTCAGGTACTTTCTAGCCTATCTGGGCACACGCAAGAAACAAGACACCCTGACTTTCAATTCCTCCTTCCTCTATCCTCACTTCAAAAAAAAAACAACCCAAAACCACAAAAAACAAAAAAAACCACTCTGGGGGTCATTTTTATTTATTTTTTTTTAAAATGCACAATCCCTGGTATTTTGGCATTTAAGACTGGCAATACTATCAAGCTGTGTGCAAAGCCACCATTTTGTCCATGAAAACCTATATTTGAGGCTACAGGGGCACGTTTGTCTCCCCTGAACAGATTTGCTGCACAAATAAGGGCACAGATCTCTCCACATCCCATGCAAGGCCAGCACATGGCCAAAAACGATTCCTTAAGTCCCTCTCACTTCAATTACTTTCTCTGGCAAGACTTTCATAGCACACCTATGAAACAAAGTCATACTGGACTGGTCTCTGTTCCCACGGAACTCCCAGAGGATCTGGTCACAACTGAATAATCAGATGTTAGAGGGATCTTGCTCATTAGGAAAGGTACATGACAGTTCTGCCCTTGTTGGCTCTATGTGACCTTTGCAGCTTGACATGAGGGGCCAGCTAAGTGTCTTTCTGCTCACCTGAAATGTTTTGATCACACAAATGCAACAGGAAAAGACAGTCATATCTTAACACAAGCAGACTGAGTAATTCAGAAAGGTTTGCCAAATCAAATCACACAAAGAGCAGTAAAGTCTGTAAAATCTTAACATACCTTAATAAAGGTATGCAATGAAAGAAATACAACCAGTATAATAACTGAAATTGCAGTCTACTGCACTGTACTCCTTTTCCTTTCCATCAGGAAAGGAACAGCTCCCTAAATACAAAAGTACTGTCTAGTAAACCTGCCACAGTAAGGGGATTTTTCACCTTAACAGAAAGTTCTGGTTGTCATGCACTTGAAGTTAACTCATTTCTACTGTTCAAATGCAGATTTCATGTAGCTGTACAGTTTGCTACAGAGCCCACTTTCATATCAGCCTTACTTGTTACATACACATAAGGCAGATTTTTACATGACAAGGTCTCATTCATCTCGAAAACCAACCAGCCATTCAACTTTAAAAACAACCATCTATATTGTTATGAAAGACCACAAAGCTGGCCAACAAAAGCTAGAGCAGTTGGATTGAATTAAGATCACAAAGCTTATCATTCCACTGTAACAGGGAGAAAAGAAAATCAGCATATTTTTCTAGGGGACGAGGCCAGCACAAAGATTTCTTAAGGATACTCAAAGAGTGCACAAAGCTTTGCATTTTCTTACTCATTTCGTCACATGTTGCTGTATTCACAATGCAAATTCTTCTTTAAAACCCTGTGCCTGCCACCACTACTGCACAGTGTGGGAGAATATCCCAGCACTGCAGAGTGAAAACCATCACCAAGTGTGCAAACTGGACTTCTGGAAGGAGAAATATTAGAGATGGAAGCCACAAAAGCTTGAAGGAAAAAAGAACTGCATGGAAGAATAGATACTTACCGAAAGGAAAATAACACCCCTTGTTATAGGTCAAGCCTTGCCATTAGTGATATTACAGCTATTAAATTATGTACATAAATTATGTATTAAATTCAAAAGGGACAGAAGAAAATTTGAGTTGGAAATAAACAGAAACTTCAACAGAAATGATTTATGCGAAAAATGATTATTTCTGTGAGTCTCAGTTATAACAGCCGAAAATATTTGATTTTAACCAAGAAGTGGTTAAAACCAAACACTTTTTGAAAGCATCTCAAAAGGGAGCCAAGCGGAATTGCTTTGCAAAGGTTGTTGAACGCAGTGAACCAAGACACAAGTCAGCCAGGAGCTTTTACTCACATGGATGCAAGTCTCAAAAAACTACTGGATTAAACCGTGCCACAGAAAAATTTCAACCAGGACCACTGCTGGGTGATTTCTGCTAAATCAGAGACCAAAATTTATTCAGGGAACTAGATTTTGGCAAAATAACCTTTCTTCTTTTGATAGCATACACCAAAGCTGAGGGCACATGCTACCCGACACTGTTTTTTGCTGTTCATTGCCCCCTGGGGACAGTCACACTCACCCAGCAATAGCCAATTTCTGCTTCAAAGGTCAAACGAGAAAAACAATGCCTGAAAATCCATCTTTCCCTTTCCTTCCCAACATCACACTGTCAAGAAGTTTCAGCCACAGCTTCTGGCAGAGGCCCTACTGCCCAGCACTAGGCAAGAGTTGGAGGAATGGGTGCACTACAGACATGCCATGCTACTCAGCCACACTGGGCATCACAACCAAATTTCTCCCTCAGAACAAACACAGCCTTATACAGAGGGATGTGAGAAAATCCCTGCTGGTTTGGAGTTACCCACTCGTACAAAAGAACAGGCTCCGAACAAACACCATCCTTGATCATCAGAAAACACAAAGGATTCTGACCTTGCAAAGAAACCACAATGGGTTGTAACAAACCCTTTGTGCACAGGAAGCAATGAAACTTGTTTGGTTTGGGCAGGTTAGATGCCAGTTATGGCACTACATCAATACACTTCTCTGCCTTGGAGCCAGAGCTGAACTCCAGGTCTGGTTTTGTCCAGCACTGACACACTGGACATGCAGAGTGACTTCCTAGAGAACTTAGTAAATACTGTCTCAGTGCCTACAGCACTGCCCTCCACACCACCCTGGGAGCTTGCCAAGCTCCACACTGCACCTTGGCAGCAACTGAGGGGTGAAAAGATTACAGGACACCAAGGACCTCAGCATAACACAGAGTCCAAGCCATCCAGCAGAACTCAGCACCCCACCAGACATGCCACTCGCAGTGAGAGCTGCACAGGTCCTCAGGTGGCACAGCTGCTTCCCAAACACGGCCACAGGACTGCAGGGAATCCACAGCCACCCCCACACCGAGCTGCAGCCAGGCTGGGGCTGAACATTGCCAACCAGACCCGTGTCCAGGCACACGTCCGGAGCCAAGGAGTTTTCTGGGCAAAGGACTCTCTACACACCATGTGGGTCCCTGTTTGCCCAGAGCTCCAGTGGCAAACCCACCTGCTTATGGGCCAGATGGGCCACAGCTTTTAGCAGACTCTTCAGTAAGTCCCATCCACCCACTCCAAAGCGGGGTGAGCCTCACACACACTGGGGTGCGGAGGCAGAACCCACTGCCTGGTGTAAATTTCAGTCAGAGCAGGGAAAACAGCTAAGAGAGGAGGAGGAGGAAAGTAGGAGGTGGAAAGGAGGAAGACAAGCTGGAAGAAGGGGAAACTAAAAAAAATTAAAAGCCAGAATTGCAGCTATTATGCTTAAAAATTCAGCTCTTCTCTGAAATGGAGGCTCCCCCATTCATTTGGATGGCAAAGTTGATTTATGTCACTTTTCTCTGCTAAGGTTTTGTAGATCATATTTCAAACCCACGTTATATTCCTCTGTTGCTGCGTTACCAGATCTGAACAAACAATTCTTTGCAGCCTGCCAAAAGCAGAGAAAGCAAGCAAACGAATGCTGGGAGGATGCATCACCCTCTGGAAATCATCTTATGGCCCCACGCTGCTACAGATTAGTCACAAGCTTACACAGCATAGACTGAGAGAGGAAATGGTGAATCTATTAACTCGGAAGGCAGCACATAGACTTGAGAACTGCTATTCCCACCTGCCTGCCCCCTCCTTGGGAAATCAGGCAATTTTCCAAATCATTAGAATTTCCTTGCAGATTAGAAGAAGCACGGTCCTAAATCCAAAGGGATAAATTGGGTATTTACACCTCTGAAACTAGCGAGCGTGTTCCCACAGATGCTGAAACAACAACCAAGATCTGTAATGAGCAAACCAGGACAGCCCATGTGACAAAACACCAGTGACTGCAGGTTTGAGACTTTCAGTTTCCAGACAGGATGTCTGTCACATCAGGGGCTGCACAAACTTCCCCTTCAGGGGTGTGGGAACACACAGCCAATCCCCCACTGTGAAGCTCTCCGGGTTCAGTCCAGCCCTCAGCCATCCTGGTATGGAGGAATCTCCCCCTGCAGCACCTGTGGGGAGAGGCTGCCAGCGTGCAGCACTTGGTCCAGGGTTTCTTGTGCCAGGACAGTGTCTCCCTGGCTGCTGTTCCCTGGACACCCTGGCAGCCTCTCAACCCCACCACAAAGCCTCAGCTCTCAGGTGCCCTCAGCCGGGACTGTGCTCAAGGATGACAGACCCAAAGCCCTAAGGAACAGTTTATTTGGGTAAAAACAAGAAGCACTGTAGGACAGACTACATGCCAGGGCAGTCCCTCAGCAGAGCCACCAGTAACGCTGCCACTGCAGCGTGCCCAGCACTGCCAGACCAGGCTGTGCTTTGTGCTGCTTCCTCACTGAGCTCAGCCTAAGATGCTCCTCATCACCCCTTTGCTGCTGCTCTGACACACTCTTGGTGAGGCAGTACCTGCACGACCATGTGCACTCTGTGCCTGTGACTCAAACTGGGGAAGTGACCCAATTCAACAACAACAAAAGGAAGCAAAACAATAAAGACAGTCTGGCTCGGTTTCACAGTGTAGTTTACTGTATCCCCTCCACAGGACAGCAAACACCCGGTGCTGCCACACACAGCCAGGGGGAAAATACTTAGCAAGTTGCACCGCTGCTGCCAAAGTTTGGGTTTGTGAAACCTTGGGGTTTATTCTAATGTAGAAAATTAGAAACAAGTTATCTAATGTTTGCTGGGGGGTCAGGGCCAGGCCTTATTCTGGGTCAAGGCACAGACAGGAAGCACAAACCAGAAGCAAAACATGACATTTCCCCAGCTCAGACTACAGCAGCTTAGGGAAAACCTGAAGCAGTTGGTTTTATTTTAAATAATTCAATTCCACCTGAAGGTCTTTGCTATTCACCCAAATGGACTGTCCTATTAAATAAGGTATAGTGAATTTTATCAGGGGAAAAAAAAAAAATCAAGAAGAACATTCAGCAATTTCATTAAGTAATCTGAAATCATCAGTTCAAGAATATTATTTGTTATTTTTAAGAAAGGCAGTTCAAAGAACACTTGTAAAGAAAATTAAATCAATAACATGAAGCCTTACAGGTTACAATTTCTAGTACAGCAGGAAAATTGGAATGTTTAATTTTCACGATTTTTTTTGCAGATAAGGATATGTGAGAAAAGTAGCTTTCCAAAACATAGCACTAAGTGTCTGCAACGCTGCAGACATCAGATTAAAGTTACAGGTGCCTCTATTCTTCATGTAAATCAACTGTGATTTAGCAAAATATAAGAAGTTTAGCTTTCACAGGAATATTCTGCTTGCCCATAGTTTTCAGTCTGATTTGAGACTAGAGACAGCAGCTGTGTTCTCCTCTAACACTGAAGTGTGGCAGGTGTTGCAGTCCAAGTAACAACAACCATTAAATCTCCAAGACAGGTTCACAGAAGCATAACCATTTTCTATCAGCATGTGCAAAACTGGTATCAGTTCCCTGACATCAATTTGCAGTTGTACTTTTCTTATTCTAGAGTTTCATATATACATAACCAGAATTAAATTTTGCCTAAAATGGCCTATTTAAAGAAACGTTTCTTTTGTTTTATGCATTAAACTCTTTGATTTTAGCAGTCCTGCTTGGTATTCTCAAATGTCATCAAGGTCCTTCCTTTTTGGCAGGAATCAATATTACACCTGAATATTTATTAGGAGGCTGCAGAGGCACACCTGAGGCCTTAGAGGTATTGCTACTGAGCCTCATTATTTAGCATGATTAAACAGAGAGATTTGGTCAATCCAGCACTGAACTGTGGGCACAGAGGGTCTAATCCCAGTCTGTCACTGGCTTGACAGGTAACTTTAGCCTACCCATTCCTTCCCTCTTTGCCCTTATGTTCCTACACATAAAATGAGCACAGCAGTACAACTGGCAAAATGCTTTGCTAAACCCTGTAGAGAAAAATCACTGGTGCCTCAGTAACCAGCTTGCAACACCTGTCTACAAGGTACACAGCACTACGTGGGGCAGACAGCAAAGGCAACAATCCCTCCTTCACTTCTGAAGTTAAAACGTTAAACCAGCCTGGATGGAGCACCACATGCCCCTGAACTGTTCCATACAGACATGAAATAAGCAAAGCAGAACTTCCAACAGCACTCACAGGTGCTGTACTCTCCACCTGAGCCTCAATATGAAGTCAAACAGCACAACTGTTACAGCCTGGGACACACCGCCTCAGCTGCATCGTACACCCCACTGGAGCTTCGTGGGAAATGAAGCTGCAAGTGTTACTTGAACATTCCTTTCAAAGACAGCTCCCAAGTTTACCCAGGAATCGTCTACAGAGAAGCCATGGTATGACAAAGTCAATACGTGACCCTTAAAGGTAAAAAACAGAAACAAAAGCCAGCATCAGCCTAAAAAGAAACAGAGAGCCCTGTGCAGATTATTGCCAGTATTCTTGTAAGCTTGTTCCCAGCTTAAAAAACCACCTACAGACCATATACATCACACTGACTGTGATGTACTGACGTGCTTTTAGACTCAAAGGACAGCCACAGTCTACTTGTGAACCTTTGCATTATTACAGAAATAATTAATCCTAATGCCCTATGTTTTCCTAGGGGTTTAAAGAAATTCTACCACCACCAATACAACACAACCCAGTACTCAGAAAGGAGCTTTGGACAGCAGCCAGTTTGATAACTGAGGTAGTAGCTGGTTCTAAATCTAACTGACATTTCAAAGCACCCCTGCAGTACTGAGCAAAGCAGATAACCCCTTTCTCAAGCAAACCTTCCATGCCACATTCCCCCACAAATCATCAGGAAAGCAATAACTGAATCCTCAGACAATCACTTTTGTGAACTGGAGCACACACAGAGCTGATCCTGTGTACTGTCCATTCCCAGGCAGGTAGGCTGCCCTGTCATCTCTACAAGCAGCATCATCACAGACAAAGGCTCACAGGATAACTCACTACCTGAACACAGCCTACAGAAACTACTCTTTGATGCTTCATCTCCCAGAGTGGGGAAAAAAAACCAATACAATTTTATATATATACAATGTGATGCAGTATTTCACTACAAGAAAGACAGTATCTCATTTCTCTGAAGCAGGGAAAACGTTTATCATCATCTTTAATGAAGTCTGAAATCAACTCTGTTTTACAGAAGCAAAGGTGGTACTGAAGATAACCAGTATGTTTATGTGGGGAGACAGTTTGCATTTAAATTTTGTTCTCTTAAATGAAAATGATAGAAGAATTGCAGCACAAATTACCATAAAAGATATGAGATCGAGTCAGCACACATACAAGTAAAATAAATAACTTAGGGAAGACTCAACCCCAGCTAAAAAGGGTTGGTGTGGAGCCTCAGTGCAAGGACAGCAGAGCTCCCTGTTTTCATCAGGACAGCTTGGATTGCAAACTCTGGGTGTAGACAGACATCTTTACAATATGGGGTAGAGCTCTGAGAATTATTTTGTATTCAAGGGATACAACAGTGTATCTGGCACAATCAGGGATGGGGTGCAGGGAGGAGAACCTGGCCAGAAAGACCTGATGACTGCAGCAGAAAAGCCTGTACTTTCAACAAACTATTACAAAGTTCCCACGCTCAGAGCCCATTTACCTATGGTATGAACAGGGCCATGATACATGGGTGCTTCATAACATGAAGCAAATTAAAGCATATCCAAATCTCCAACACCCAGCAGGACAGGAAACTGCTGGGTGCCTGCCCTGCACCCTGCCTTGTGCTGCTGAGGTCCCCCAACACAGAAGAAGACTAAGAGGGCTGCATTTAAAAAGGCTGCATGAAGAAGCACTCCTGTTCTAGGCTAACATGCCACCATCAATCCCCTGCATTCCCCAAGAACAGCTTCAGAGAACCCAAGGCAGAGCCAGCCACGTGGTAACTATTGTGTGCAGCACTCCTCTAGCTGTTCCTGGGAAAAACAAGACGTTGCATAAACAGCAAAGATGATAAACTCCTCCTCTGAGAGCATTCTTCATGCATCTGCTAAAGGTTTACAAGCTGTAATGCAGACCAGACTCCCTCACAGCATCACAAGAAAGCTAGAGGAGCGATGCTCTTTCCCTGGGTAGGCTAACTAGCAGTCCTCAAGCTGTTTCCAGAATTGTTTGCCTCCCAGGTTTTGACTTAATTACAATGGGATGTGCACACACAAAGCAAATCCTTCGGCAGTTAAAAGCAAAAAGGAGTGAATCACTGCTGATGCTGCCATTTTCTTTCTTTTTTTTTTTTTAATCTCTTTTACAGCCTTCTCAAGTGTTGCAGCCCTAATCATCACGCCTTTTTTCCACCCGAAAGCCAAAACTCAGAGCCCAGCCCAGTGACTAAAGCACTACCTGTGGCTGAGGCAAACTGGCTCCCACTGGCGGGTCAGGCTCTGCCTTGCTCAATGAGGTTGGGCCAGTCCCTTCACCTCTCCGTGCTGTGTTTCCCATCCCACCCACCAAAGGGGTTTGCTGAGTTTTCTTTCCCTTGAGCTCAACTCTGTAGGTCTCACCTTCTTTTCAAGACTGCCCCTGCCCTTGGCTCCCCCATCTCTGCTCCTGTATGCTGCTGTAACTGTGCTGGTCTCAAGTGGCTTTAGGAACAGCAGCACAATCAGTTCAGCTTGTTAACAAGTTTATAGCCACGTAATTCGAAGTTATTAACCTCTCTGCTTATGTTTGTTTAACATAATAAAAGCAAAATAAAGCTTTGTTTACAAGACCAAAAGACACGCAGGAGGCAGGAAGGGAGGGCATTCACCGATTCAACTGTACCAGTTGGTTCCATTTACCCTCTCTCTGAAACAGTGTATTTTGATTTTACTTAAAATCCATTTCCAACTGAATGAGCTAAAGCAAAACCCCATCGGACACAGTCTGTATGGATCAAACAAATCGTATATTCACCTCTCAGGCTGTATCAGATCTTTTGCAATCAAGGCAAGGCCTAAATCAGTTGAAAAGCAGCACAGGGTTTGCCTACACAGCAAATACTGAACCAATCAAGGCTACAGGCAGGCAGGCAACTTCCCACGGGATATGGTATGCAGTGGGCTGGCAGGGCATCACCTCACAAGGAGAGCAAACCACGGCTCTGCACACCGTGACTCTTCCTTGGGCAGTGCTTTTGTCATGTTCCACACCAGAAAAACGTATGTGCCAACTGACCAACACAGCCTTTCTCCTGACAAACCTTACTCTGCTGTAGAGAACAGACCTGGAGTTTCCTTTAAAATAATAAAATAATAATAATTAAAAAAATGCCGCCAACGACACAGAACTGCACCAAAACAAACCTATGCGAACTAAAGCCTGCTAGATCGCTTCCGTGGTGGTCCCCTGCTGAGTGACTGACACCAACGCAAGATTCCTCCCTGCACACAAAAGCAGGGATGTGACAGCATCGCCAGCTCACCCTGGT
>VXBX01005335.1:0-12915 GCA_013400415.1 Scytalopus superciliaris
ATATATATATATATAAATATATAGTATATACATTCTAAGCACCTTTCTTATTCACACCTCTGAAAGATGCAAAGATGCCTGGTTATTTAGATTCTGTGTTTTTCTATATCAGAAGTGTTTGGTTCTCCCCGTATTTTGAGCTGCTCATTTGAAAATCAAAATATTTACTTAGTATTTGAGTCCCTGTTTTGAATGTGATAGACATCAGCATGTTGTACTGGCTAAGTACATAAAGCAAGAATTAGAAATGCATTCTTTGGTAACACCTAAAATATAATCAGATGCTGAGAAAATACTTAATTATTTATGCAGTACTTTATGGTTCATTTTATATCTTTAAATGTATATGCAGAAGGCAAAGCAAAACATTGTAATGCCCACAGAATGTAATTATAGATAATGTTCTTTTTTTATTAAGATACATAAATATATATTATCACAGCTCTGTACTATGATGTCTGTGTCAATGTTTGTCTAGACATTCCTTGAAGAATAGTTATTTAACTCTTCAGGTTTTAAATTATATTAAATTGCATTATGTATCAAAAGAAGGGCGTAACATATAGAGCTAGAATGAGAGGTTGTCATGACTTGCATTTTCTTCCTTTTAAGTTCTAAAACACTTTGTCTCATTTATTGAGGCTGAGTATAAGGAGGCCCACTGAATATACTGACAACTTAATATGTAATATGTGTCCTAAAATTAGACCTGAATGTTGCCAATTTAGTTTCAGTTTTTATCATTTTTGTAAGGCTTTGTTGCCACATTCAGTTTTTTAGAAGTCTTGAATGTGGGAAGGCTACTTATCTTTCATAACACATTTTGCTGGCTTGTATGACATTCACACTTCTAACCAAAACGCTGAGTCCCATAACATTAGTCAGAGAGTCTGGTTTGAAGTGAGTTGTATGGTGGGAAAAACTAATTATGTTTATATTGCCTATGTTCTTTTGAATATAAAGGATGTAGCTATTTGTTCACATAAGGTAATCTTTTTTGCTGTGCTCTTGCTAGCATCTTTCCCAAGTGTTGTCAGGAGTGCTTTTGTAGATCCTGGAGCATCATTAAATGCACCCGTGTTTTATTGATTTCTTTAATTCAAAAAGAGCATGGTGGTGAGAGATTTTTAGGAATCTCTAAGAATCCAAAAGCATATAGTAAAGCCTAACTTTGGACCTATGCCAAAGGATGAACCATGCTAACACAGCTGTAATTGAGTTTCTGAGAAGCTACTTGGGCTCAGTCAAACATGGATGAATACAGTATATACACCGTTGTGTGCTTTTAGTTGCATAAAGTATCGTATCTTTACTGCATGAGTAAGCACCAGCTGGCCACTAAGAAATGTCTTTTTGAATGACCTTACATATCAAGCCTTAATTGGTGGTTACGTATCAGTATGTTGTTCCTAACAGGAAAATGTATGTATTTAATAGTAAGGCAAGTATCTTCCTAAAATGATGAAATCAGAGAGCCATTTCTCCCTAAAATAAGGTATCAACCACTTCATGAATTACACAGGACTAAATGTAGGTAGATTCTGCCATACATATGGTACCTTCAGAGGGAGTGTCTCAGGACTGAATGCAAACTTAATAGTAAAATTCTTAATTTTGAGAGGAGGTACCATTTTGCAAGGTCGTTTTTCTAATTCAGGTATTAAAAGAGCCAGGAGGGGGGCATTGCAAGTTGTACATATATATATATGTTGGATAGAGATGTTAATTTTAAAGTACTTTTCCAAGAAGATTTCAGATGCTGTTTTTGTCTGGTTTTTTAATTCCTAATTTCTCTGCCACTTCTTTCTGTCCTTTACCATCCTCCCAGTTTCATGACAAAATAGATCCAACTCTTGAGAGTCTGAAACGCATAGTTGAACGTCTGAGGCAGCCACCTTCCATCTCAGCAGAGGTTGAGAAGATTAAAGAGCAAATCAGTGAAAATAAGAATGTGTCTGTGGATTTGGAGAAACTTCAGCCAGTGTATGAGACGCTTAAACAGAGAGGGGAGGAAATGATTGCTCGCTCAGAAGGCACCGAGAAGGATATATCTGCTAAAGGTAGTAGACTGAGGAAACTTCCATGTAGTAGAAATGCAGTAAGCTGCAGCATGTAAAATTCTTCATTTCTGATGACTGCTAATCTGGGGAATGTGTTCCAGGAGAAGCTGCTGAAGATTTATGAAAGCAAAACAATTCATTTGCAATAATTAATTGTGGATGTGACCTTTATTTTGTTTTTAAAGGCCATGGTGTTTGTTTCCACCTAACATTATAAGGAGTCCTGTAAAGAAACCATTTTAGAATAAATTTTAAAATATACACATATGTTTTTGCTGTAGGACTGTAGAGAGATTTATGACCAAGAATTGTTTGCCAAGGTAGTAATCTAGTTCCTTTGTTGTTTAGCTGTTCAAGATAAACTCGACCAAATGGTCCTAATTTGGCAAGACATCCAGACCTTGACTGAGGAAAGGGAGGCCAAACTGTTGGATGTAATGGAACTAGCTGAAAAGTTTTGGTGTGATCATATGGCTCTTGTAGCTACTATTAAAGATACTCAGGACTTCATTCGAGAACTGGAGGGACCTGGAGTTGACCCATCTGTAGTTAAGCAACAGCAAGAAGCTGCAGAGGTCAGTAGAAAGTAATTTGTTGATTTGAAGTACTTAATTTATGGTATGCAGAGGAAAAAAACAGTTGCTATGAAATACCACAGGAGAATACATTATTTTTTAAAGACCAAGAGGGGTAATTGCGTAGAAATTTACAATAATGATATCTCAAGAGTCTACAGTAAATAACATGTATCAGTGCTTAATTGCAATGAGCATGCAGCATGTGCTTGTTATTATATTTCCTAATTTGTTTATAAACATGTATATAATAACCATGCCACTGAGACTTTTTAAAAGTTATACATACTTTAGATTCCTTGAGTAATACGTAACATCTAAATGAAAAGTGTACAAATGTATTATGCTCTATGAATTATCCTCTAAGCCTGTAATTATTTATGCTGATAGTTAGAGATTTAAAGGTTGAATGATAACCTCTGACAAAGAAGACATTCTGATTAAAGAAATCTAATTTAAATCTTCCTGTTTATTTTTTCCATCTCATGCAAAATGATATCACAAGCCATTGTTACAATTTAGACTGATTTCACTCTGACACTGCAAAGGGATGTTTATATTTTAAGCATCTGATTGTAAGTCCAAGTGACTTGGAAGAAAATAAAGGTGAAATCCTGCTGTGTTCTATCCTGAAAGAAAATTGTACGTAACTTATTAAATTTCATATTAGCGGTGTTGGATTTTTTTCTCTTTGTAGGCTGCTAAAGAAGAAATTGATGGACTACAAGAGGAACTAGAAACTGTTGTGAGCCTTGGCTCTGAACTTAGAGCTGCTTGTGGAGAGCCTGACAAACCTATTGTCAACAAGAGTATAGATGAGGTACGGGAAATGCAGGTGCTTAGGTCTGCTATGTCAGATGCTATTTCAGATGAAATTGGTATATTCCTCATGCCCCCAACAAATTTTGAAAATAAAAATTTTGTGGCAAAAATGAGACACCCCAGAAGCCCTTATGGTAAAGTTTGCCTTTTGGGTAAATGAATCTTAGATTAGAATGTACAGACTCTTTCATTTCATTGATTTATAGCTTACATTTTTTTGTAAAAGACTGATTTTTTTTTTAATATATATATACAGACTGATTAATATGGTAGATGACTACTTTTTGCAAAAGTAATGCTGGAAAAAATTTCAGATGTATCTGGTTTATGCCCAGTGAGACATCTTAACAGAGACAATCCTGTATGGATGACTACAAAGTACTTTTAATTTCTCTAATGTTCAGCAATGTATGATTCTTTTAAGCTACTTTTATTATAATGATGCAACTTCAAATGATTTAGTAGTATTTCCTCTCTTAACTATAATTTCTATGTTAACAAAAATATTCAATCAGTATTGAAGATTACAGCTTTTATAATCCAAAACCTCCAGTGACTTCTGAAGAAAACTAATTATGCAGTGATAGGGAGAACAAGAGTGTTAATATGGAATGAGTATGAACTATTCATGCTTAGTTTATTGGTGTTATTGATCAGTGAATACATGCATATCATACAGCGGTAAAATTCTTTTATTGACTGGAGTAAATTGCACTTACTTGCAGCTGAATTCTGCCTGGGATGCCCTAAACAAAACATGGAAAGAACGAGTGGATAAACTAGCTGAAGCCATGCAGGCAGCTGTTCAGTACCAAGATGGACTGCAGGTAAGATGATGTGATATACCTCACCCAATCTTGAGTCAACAGTATTTAATGTGGTTGTAGTAAAAAATGTCATGTGATTAGGTAGGTGGCAAGTCATGTGTCACTCTGATTGTAGTGACTATTTTCTTTAGTAGACAGGTATTTTTTCTCAAGATTGGTTGGGGTTAGTGTGTTGGATTGGGGGGGTTGCATTAAAGAATAAATCTGTTGTGTTTTATTCATGTATGTTTTCTTCATGTCTGTATATGGCGCTGTGTTTAGATTAAAAACTAACGTCTCCTTGTTTATTGGTAAGAGCAGAGGCTTTCTGACACCATATATTCATAGTAATCCTGCTCACATTTTCTTGTGGTAGCCAGTACTTAACGTGTGACATGTCTTCATGATCTGAAAGGAGCAGATTATGGGTCCATATACTCACTTGCTGCTACTTTTGTAGAGTGGAGTACAGTTGAAGAATTTTATTCCACCTTTTTAATAAGTCAAATATTTAAGTCTGTATGTTTTAAGCAAAAAATACTATTAACATAATGTTGCTGCACCATTCTACTCATTCTTAGTATAATTTATCCTACCACAATATTTTGGAAGATGATTCCCTTTTTAAATCTGTAGGTAAATTTTCAAGCAGTTTTTCAGGTTTTTTAAGATATATTGTACATTCTACTTCCTACAATTGATCAAGTTTAAAAAAACATCACAGAGGGGTTGGACCAGATGACCTTAAAAGGTCTTCTCCTCCAACCCAGGCTATTCTTTGATTCTGTGATCTTTTTTCTTTATGTGATGTTGGGGGGGTTTTGTTGGTTTGTTGGATTTTTTTTGGCTCCGTGCAATTACTATCTTCTTTGGTTCATTAAATCTTTAAAATTAGAATTTCATATGACACTGAGGTCAGTTACTTCTGTATTTGGTGAAGATCAAGCAGCAGAACCACTCCTTAATAATAATGCAACATGCCTGTTTTGCAGTGCACCCTCACTTAGTATTTTTCTCCAAGTTCTCCTATGTTCATACTATGCAGAGATTGACTAGGCAATTAGGAGCATTGCCATTGGTGTAAGTGCTTTCTGTTTCCTGTGGCTGTACGTTGTACATCCTGTGAGCTTGGTACTTCGTGAAAGAACTGAATTTAAGTGCCTTCTTATACTCATTTCAAGAGGCAATATGATAAGTATCATGGACAGGTTGTTAACTGCAGCTGCCTCATCCTGTAGAGCATGTTGGGGGTGCTTCTCCTTTTCTTAGGGGACTGTGTAGCAGTGGACAAGTCTGACAAGTTGTTTTTAAGCTTTTCTCCGTAGTGATGTCTCCACACATAATAAGCAGGAGGAAAAGAGCCTAGCAGAGGTGTTTTTTATCCTGTGCAAGTATCCAGACTGATGAAGCTGTTCTTAATCTGTATAAAGTGTTCCTGAGGTTCTGCAGTGGATCAGGAGCAAAAGAAATATCCACAAAGCATCAGACCTGGGGAGACATCATCTCTCTTTTTTTAAATTATAACTGCATTATGCTATGGAGATTCATTCTAGCTCAGTTATGGTCCTTCACTAACTAATATGTACTGAATGGGAAGTTCTATGTTCCTTATGCAACTGACATTCTTCAAAAGAAGTTTACTTTTAATTTTCATTTAACATATGTTATCTACTACCTTCCATTTTTACTCCAAACAACTGTAGAAGGGAGTTTGTCTTGTATTTACCTCTTAAGGTATTCATAAAAATTGCAGATTTTAGACAAGAAGTAGAGTGCTACTCAGCATGAATAATTCTGGTTGCTGCTAGCAGAAGTTCAGTCTTTCAGCTTATACATTCCTATAATTGTTATATGGGTACTTGACATTTCTTCTACTGTATTGCAAAGAAACCTTTTTTCTGAGAAAGTGACTTTCTTTTAAAGAGCACAGCAATACCTTCTCTGGAATGAAAACAAAAGTTCTGATATTTTACTTAATACAACTTACAAACATGACAGTATTTATCTGCTCATACTTGAATTTCCTACTGTGATTTTCAGGCATTATTTGACTGGGTAGACATTGCTGGCAGCAAGTTAGCATCTATGTCCCCAGTTGGAACAGATTTGGAGACAGTGAAGCAGCAAACTGAGGAACTTAAGGTATGAATTTCAATTTATTTCCTTTTTATTTCCATCAGTCTGCATTTTTATGTGCTGTTTAGTATTTTCTGATAGGCAAAAGCAATTTTCATTTTCAATTTTTGGTAAGAAAGAATCTGTATAAAAGTTTCCAAATATTTCATTGCAAACTTTTAGTTTTAAAATGTGCTTAATTTTAAAATTATACAAAATTCTGGTGGGATTACATTTTATTTTTAATACATTCTGATAGCCCAGAAATACTTGTAGTATCAGTCATTCTCTTTCAAAAGCTATAAGGTTATTATGTACAGGATTCTTTATGTCTTCTGGTTTCTAACATGAACAGCTTCTTCGAGGCTCTGAGAGAACCCTCCAAAGCTTTGCTTCTGCCACTGTGGGCTTTGTCTAAACACTCACATGGGTCATGACATTCCCAATACATGAGTAAGGTGAAAATAAAAATTTCAGGCTAGCTTACAAACCTGTTTGCATGAATCTGGATCTGTGACTGAACATGCTTCTGACATTGGTAGGCTGTTATGAGATATTTAAAAAGCAGGGATGTGTAATGATCAGAAAATGTTCTTTGTTTTGTTGCTCACTTGCGGATTTTGTCGGCTGTGGGCAGGTTGTTTTATCTGTTTTATGGTGTAACTTCAACGGAATCATAACCTTACATAGTTCAGAAGAACAAAGTATGCAGGTTGTATTCAGACTGCTGCACAAGTTGCATGTTTTACTAAAGGAAATTTTTTTTCAATTCTTTTGAAGAACAATTCCATTTGAAGTTTAAAGCATTATACTATAACAATCACAAGAACTAGAACATAGAATCATAGAATTACTTGTGATATGTTTATTTGTGTTCTTTTTCTATTTACCATAGCAATTTAAGACTGAAGCTTATCAGCAGCAGATAGAAATGGAAAGACTGAACCATCAGGCAGAACTATTGCTGAAGAAGGTAACACAGGAGAGTGACAAGCACACTGTTCAAGACCCTCTCTCGGAGCTCAAAATATTGTGGGACAGCCTAGAAGAAAAAATTATAAGTAGACAGGTAAATAACCTTGGAGGTGGGGGCTTTATTAATGACTTAGATTTTTACAAAAAGCTCTTTGTTATATATAATGTTTATATTAATTTACCTGTTCATTTTAATTCAGAAATTACAGAACTGTATATAGTAGAATTTGAATTTTACAATTGATTGACGTTTTTTGTTTTTTTAAACTTCCTTTTTAAATTCTCTATCTCTATTAAAATCTCTATAATTATCTATCAGCAGTACCTGTTGAATCATTTATTGTATGTGGTTATATGATGACATCTTAAGCAGTGGTTGAAAATGTGCTTATATGTGCAAAAGAAATATTAGCTGCTGAGCTGAGCACTTTAAAAAACCCCAACAACTTGGTATTAAACTATTACAGTGTTCTTTTCATATATTATCAAACTGAGAGATTTAGAGATGCAGTGCTTTGAAGTGTATTTTTTTTCCTAAATTGAATCATTTCATTACAAAGAAAAGGTAAAGATCATGCATCAAATTGCATTTATATTGAAATTATGTTTTAGTGATGAAAAACTACTGACATACCTGATGAGAGAACCTTCAAATTTAACTCTGCCCTGGTTGCATGGCTTCTTCCAAGGTCAGGAATTTAAGCCTGGAATATAAGGCTTTACAGGGGAATTGACAACTCAACTTTAATTATAAAGCAGTTCTTGTGCTGAGTAACTATGTCTCCTTGGTTTTTATGCTATCGTATGCATGGGCTCTACTCTGGATTAGGGTGACTAATGGTAATATAAGCCAATTCAATAGCACTGTGAGACTATTTCATTGTTAATTTTTTTTAACTATAGCATAAGCTGGAAGGTGCATTGTTAGCCTTGGGGCAGTTCCAGCATGCCCTGGATGAGTTACTGACGTGGCTGACACACACAGAAGACTTGCTGAATGAACAGAAACCCGTGGGTGGAGACCCCAAGGCTATTGAAATCGAACTTGCCAAACATCATGTATGTAATTATAATGAATATTAACTGAAATGTTCTTTTGATATTTATCTTAGGGATGAGTCCTGTAGTAAAACTTCACATGATAAATAATTCTCTACATAGATTTTCAAGATGCGAATTATAGCAGAAATGCAGGCTTGGAATAAATATCTTTCCTTTTACTCCTCAACATTCCTTCTTTTCTTGTACATGCCATGCAAGTGACATAGGTTTTAGCCAAAAAAGAGCAGGTCACCTTAGTCTCCACCTCTAATCACCTTCATTTGACCCAGGGAACTCAAAAGTTACCGAACCTCCTACTCTCCCTGAAGCAATAGGCTCCTTGATTAGTTTTGTTTAAGCCAGGTATCACAAACTGCACAACTGTTGCAGGTCTGTGGTTCTTTCTTCCTTTTCAGAACGTTGTGATTTTTTGTTCTGATTTCTGCAAAATCGTGTATCACTTGGGCCCAGCTAACACAGACAATGCTTCTACGAAAATCTCTCAAACCCCTCATCTTTTTGTCTTTGTTACTTACAACGTAGGGCTAACTTTTTAATTTTTTTAGTATTTTTACTCATCCTAGTGACTGTAGAGCCCATGGAAGAATGCTTTCACTATGCCTTTATTTTGAAGAGTATCTTCTGGGAGCGGGAGATCTTCACTACCTCTTTGGGTGACATTGCTGTTCATGATCATGTATTCTTTCTAGGCTAGAAAATTTCAGTCTAACCTCATAAATCCTCTCCTTTTAAATCTGCCATTAACTTTTGGCATGCATGTGATGTGAAAAGTATTTAGAGTTCATTCTGGATTTTGAGAGAATTGATTGAAATTGACAGTACACAGATAATTAAGGTATTTTCATTGTCTTTGTTAGTGCAGCTATGCAGCTTCTGAAGGCTTTTGTGTGGTTGGAATTCAAGCAGAGCACAATATCTGCATTGCCTATGTGACTACTGTTATAAGCAGGCCCTTTTAAAACAAAGTAAATAAAATTACAAAACCAGGTTCTGCTCCATGAACCTTTTATATTCTTATCTAATGGAAGTATTTTACTAGTGAAGAAGCATCCAGACATCATTTATGTCTGTCCTGAAGGAGTTCAGCAAACACATGAATGAATCTACTTCCTTTTCATAATACAGAGTTTATAGGTTAGAAAGTTCACACAGTAGTGCATCCTGTGGTAGCCTGTAAAAACATCCATCCTGTGAATAACTTTGGAAAGAATAGACCTTGTTCTTAGTGAGGCTCAGCAGGAAGGAAGGGATAAAGATGCATCTGCTTCTCTGAATATCCCCTTTTTTGCCATTAGGAAAATAAAATAATCTTCTAGTGCTTAGTCTTAGAAGAGTTATAGTAAATGTGATGTGTATTTTGTATTCAAGGACTACTTGTGACCTGCTATTTCATTATGTGCTCTGTATAGTTTATTTTAGAATTCCTTTGTATTTAGCTTTATATTTTTTCCATATGCTAGCATTTTGAAAGAGATGAATTTGAGTCAGACCCCACAGAAGACAGCAGTCATAAACTTGCATTTCTCAGATGGGGTTTACCATTCCCTTCCCAACCATTTTGCTTATATCTTTTTCTGTTCTTTTTTTGTTCTGTATTAAAGGTTGTGGTTTTTCCCCCCCTATCCTTCTGAAAAAAGCATTTGTTTCCCAAATGTACTTTTTGCCTTTTATTTTACCGTGGTTGGTGATAGCAGGTTTTCAAGCAGGTGGAGAAGGTCATGTGGTGTTAGTACTACATGCATTCCCCAGATTTTAGCACAGTTCCAGTGTCCTGGTAGCCTGACATAATGTGAAAGGAGTTGTAGTCATGCAATTCATAAAAAGGTAGTAAGGTTATTGTATGGCACAGTGGACACATAGTATTCAAAGAAAAATAGCATTAAAGAAAAGTGTGTCATAAATTTAAAAAAAAAAAAAAGTGAAGAAATAATTCTTCCCTAGGACTACTAGAAACCTTTAGTAATTTCAGAAATACCTGTATTCAGAAGGAATATATTATTTTTTCCAAATTACAAAGTTTAGCATTTGGCAGAATGGTCTGTTACTGCTCTTGATTGAAGAGGCCTGAATTAGCTTTAATTTCTAATATCTGTGCTAATGTTAAACTGTTGCCTTGTCATTGCACTGTGACTAGTTTAGTCACTGTGATTGCCTTCGTTCAGTTCCTTACCAACATGGCCATTCATACATGCTGTGTTACAATTGTAGGTGCTACAAAATGATGTTTTAGCTCATCAGTCCACCGTGGAAGCTGTTAAAAAAGCAGGAAATGACCTGATTGAATCAAGTGCTGTTGAAGAAGCAAGTAATTTACGGAGCAAGTTGGAACTCCTGAATCAGCGCTGGCAAAACTTGTTGGAAAAAACAGAGCAAAGGAAACAGCAGCTGGACAGTGCCTTGATCCAGGTGAACAGGAAATGATCAAATGTAGAGATAACTCAGAAAAAGTGTCTTTTTACATGAAATCGTAGATACATATATTAGAAGTTGGCCTAAATCAGAACCATAATGCAGACACACCTGAATTTAGAGAAAGTTTGAATCCAGCTATATCTTCTGCAGCTGGCCACTGTCTTTTATATTGCTAGACAAGAGTTGAGCTTTTGGGCTACATGTTTTTAAATGGTGAAATTTCTGGGTGGGTATATTATTCAGGGAAAACATTGGTCTCACAGTAGGTTATTTAGCTTGCTTTCAAGATTGCCATGGTTTTTGTTTTTATCCTTCAGATTAAACTGGGCTAGTTTTGGTTTGCTTTTTCCTTCATGTTTTTCTTCCCCTTTTTTTTCAAATATCTGATTAAATCTGTTACCAATCTGTACTTATGCATCTGAGCTGATATTAGAATGGAGAACACTGAAGTAAGCTCTAAAATGCTATGGTGTAATTTAGGCCCAAGGTTTCCATGGAGAAGTTGAAGATCTGCAGCAATGGCTGACAGACACTGAACGTCAGCTGTTGGCATCAAAACCTGTTGGAGGCTTACCAGAAACAGCAAGAGAGCAGCTTAATGCACATATGGTAAGTATCAGCATTAGAATGCTTTGCAAATTGCATTTCAGGACTAACTATCTTTCAAGAGTGTTTTTGGTAAATACGGAGCATGTTCAATATATCACCGTGTCTGTACAGTATCTTTAAAAAAATTTCATAGCCTTCAAAATAACAGTGTTATTTTCAGTGTTGTTTAGTAGTCTATTGGGATGTGCCCAAACCTGAACCATTAATAGTGTTGAGACAAATAAAATAACTTCTGCATCCTTATTCTTGGAAAGAAAAACAGAAGGTGTTTGCAGATTTTTTCAGTGATTCCTATTCTTTTCCCTTCTAATCCCATAACTAAAATTATGCTTTTTCTAAGATTTGAAGATGAACCTAAAAGTGACCCTTATTCACTGAACCTTGACTTAAGAATCTTGATCCTTTATTCCTTACTTAACCAAACCTGACATTAAAGTCATCATTAGCATAGATGTAAAAAGGGCTACTGCTTCGTAGTGGCTGCGCTTTAATTAGAAATGGCAAATGGACCAGAATGCCTGAATTATTGCCTTCCTTTCTCTGTGGATTTCTCTGCTCCCATAGAACTGTAGAGCTTAAAAAAAGACACTTAAACTTGATCTCTTACCTCAGAGGAAGGTGGTTCATAGTGCTCCATTTATGTAAACCATGCTATGCTACTAGGCCAGGATATAAGCCCAAACTTGGTGATCTAAACTTCTGAACTCCTGACTCAGATGTAGTAGTGGTATTTACTGAACTGTCCTTGAACTCAAATATTCCTGACAGTTTCCACTAGAACACTGCATTTTCATAGCATTAAAAATCAGATTTTATTTTGGAATGATGCCAAAGGTCATTGCTCACCAACATGGGGCCCATTTTTGTTTCCTTCTTTTATTTTCCTTTTTTTTCCCCACCAAAATTTGCCAGTAACTATAATTGAGAAGGAAACTAATTTACAGTTTTAAAATCAGTTATGACAGGAAACTAGATCAAAACACAGAAATAATTCTGTAGTTTTGCCACCCCCTCCCAATCCTTTTTTTGTCAGAAAGGAAAACAACAAAAGCGAAGAGAAGAGATTTTGGGGTTTGGTTTTGGTTTTTTTTTCTCCTGTGAGGGCAGGATGTAATCATGATTCCTCTGAAAGTCAGTAGAGCTCTTTCCTTTTTTCATCCTGGACTTAGACCAAAAATTTTCCAGAGAAATCATCAGGCTTTTCTTTAGTACATTTTTTTGCTATGCAAATTTTATATATTTAAAATGCTTACAGATTGTTTAGTTAAAGGACCTTTAAACTGAATCTAGTATTACAGTTGAAACCCCTGTAATAGGTACTCTAGATGTACAGTCATTCCTTAACTGTACATGTACATTTTGACAGATTGTTACTATACTGGTGGCCATCATATAACTGCAGGCATTTATCTACCTTTAAAATAAAGAACTTGATTTCCGTCTTGTTAAACCTTAGTGCATATCTGCAGACATCTGTTA
>VXBX01005335.1:12933-171223 GCA_013400415.1 Scytalopus superciliaris
TTTTTTTTTATTTTTTTTTTTTTTTTTTTTTTTTTTGGCTGTCATATTGACTACTAGTCATCATAAGTTCCAAATTCAAAGTTGCTCCTAAGTGATACAAACCATTTCTGATGTGGAACTGAAGGAGGAAGTTTTGCACTATATTTCAATTTGTTTCTCTTTGGAAATAAAGTTATGAACCATCTTCTTGAGTGCAAGGCCTGTTTCTACAGATATGAATAAAAGATCCCTCAACTGTAATTGGCTTGCAAATGGAGTTGAAGCTGGGCAACTCCAAGAAAACAAAAGATATGAAGAGACATTACAGTAGAAAATGGGCTTAAAAAGAGGTCTTTCTATCTGTCCCAGTGCTACTCAGAACATCTCTCTTTTTCTTGAAACAGGCATTACTCTCAGTTTCTTCCTTAAAATAACTTTAATTGCCCCTGCCTCTTTAAGCATGTGAGTGTACTGCAGAATGAAGCACTGTGATGAACCTGTCTCAGGCTGAGCCCAGCCTCATTGTTTGGGACTATGCCTGTCTTGCCTTGTCTCACCCGGGCTGTGCTCCTTGTGTTTACTTCTGAGGGATTCTTGTGTTGCAGTAAAGTAAGATGCTCTGCGGAGTTATGGAAACCAGAAATATTCTAGGGAGGTTGGGAGTGTAGGAGGAAGCAGGCTGGGTTTCATAGTCCTCAGAAAGAAAGCAAAGAAACTTTCTGTCCTGTCAAAATCTTAAGCTCATTATTGAACCTGCTTCCCAATTTGCCCTCCTATTTGATCAAGTACAAGCCCTGTGTACAGTATGTCTTAACCCAAAGAAAGTGTGTGTTTTGGATTGTGTCCAGGGAATCAAAGGAAAAAGTCCTTTTCTTCTTATTTTCAAGCCACTTACTCCTGATCTCCTGCAAGATGTTCCTCATTTGGGAGTCTGCAGCAACTTTGTTGATACTTTTTGGGTTGTCTGTTACAAATAAATGTGCCCATTTGAGTCAGGGATGCATGGTCACTCCCAGACTCTTGCCAGCTTATGAGAAAGGATCATTAGTAAAATAGTTAACAGGTAAAACATGTTTTACCCTTACTATTCCAGCTTTCTTTGTATGTCTGAAAGGTCTTCAGTGCTTATGCCTAGCAAGTGAAGGAAGATACAGACAAAACAGACAATGTACAATAAAACAGCCCTCCCAAGTTGTCCCACCCACTTTTGAAGGTGTATTTTGGAGGTCTGGGCTTTCAGCACACTGTAATGCTGACACTTTCTGTGTTTTGGCTACAGATGGACTTTAACCAACCAGGTTGTAGCAACTCTTGTGTAATAAGTGCACAGTACTTTCTTTGCCAAGCCTTGGATCTCAGAGAAGAATTGACAGACAATACATGTTCTCATTTCCTGAAGAACTGGGCCCTTTCTGTGCTCATTTGGCTTTTTATGAATTGCATATGTTTCCTTTATTAGTCTTAATCATACCCACTAAATGCTGGGGGAGGAATAAATATTATACTGGCATTTATAAAGAGTATTGAATTTCTACCTTACTTGTTTTTTGGTGCTTTCTTTATTCAGGAACTTTGTGCTGCTTTTGAAGCCAAAGAAGAGACGTATAAGTGTCTAATGCAGAAAGGCCAGCAGATGCTTGCAAGATGCCCAGAATCTACTGAAACAAATGTTGAGCAGGACATAAATAACTTAAAAGAAAAATGGGAATCTGTACAAACAAAGCTCAGTGAAAGAAAAGTATGTGATTTTACATAAAAATAGAAGTGTAAATCATGTATTTTAAGGGTGTTAATGCTCAGCACTTTTATGCATGCATACTTGCTTGATCTTTCATATTTAAAAACAACTGTAGAGGCAGGCAGAATTTAGTGGTTAGAAAGTACTGGGGAAAATGAGATAATTTTCATAATTGGAGGGAGAAGGATAGGTGAGAATGGCACAAGTCTGTTCCATCGAAATACATTAACTGATACTGTTAATGCTCATTTAGTAGGACTAGGGATTTTCTGGGTTTTATTGCAGTAATCATAGACATGAGAGACTGAATGATCGTTCAGGTTTATTTCCTTCTCAGTACAGAATTACTGCATTAATTTTTCTAGCTTTTATCCATTTTTTTCTTAAAATTCCCAAACTTTTGGCCTTTTGCCACTTACTTCAAGAGACTATCTTCCATTCTAACAGAACAATAGCATGATTTCACTGATATGCAACACAAATTTTCTTGCAACACCGTAATTACATTTTGCTTTCATTCCTTCACGAAATATAGTCCATTTGTTCTGACTCAATTAAACAATGGAGAATATCCATAATGACAATCAGAGAAACTCTCTGTACCACCCAAATATAAAGCCCAAATATTTAACTCACAACTTAGCTGTATTTTAAAGTAAGAATGCTGATGTCTCCTAAGGTAATTATAATGTAAAAGTGACAAACTGATTAATACCCAATATGAGCAGCTTCTTGCAGGAAGCTGTAGGATTGGAGTGCTCAACTAGGCCAGCAGTGTGATTGTTTGAAAATCTCTGACAGCTCTCAACAAAAATTCTGTATCCCAAATTAGTTTCAGCTCAGGCAACCAAAATGACAATTGGGCTTTATTAAAAAAAAGTGGTCTAGGAAAACTTATTCTCTGCTTAGTGCAAGAGAATAAATTTGATGACCTCCTTGAGGCTCTTCCAAGTGCACTTCCACTTTAGATTTCTGAGATTCTACTGGTTTTGTATTGAAATTGAAAAAATCCTTATGTCCCATTAGGATTAAGTAGAAGATACGATGTACTGTGGAAAAATTTATCTTGATATTAGGTGCTGTACTTTCTATTTGTCTACCACAGATGATGTTACTGTTACTTTCTATCTACCTCTTTGAATATGCTCAAGTGTAGGCTGTTATTTTAAAACACAGAAACTTTGAGCCGAAAAAGTGTTTTAAAATGCTCAACTAAAATGGTTTACTCTGAAGTGCTGAACTAAAATGGCTTCCTTGGCCGAAGCCCTGCACAGTATCAACTGCTATTAAAGTTTGACCTGTCTTTACAGACCAAACTGGAAGAAGCCCTCAATTTAGCAATGGAGTTCCACAACTCACTTCAAGATTTCATCAACTGGCTTACTCAAGCTGAGCAAACTCTGACTGCGGCTTCTCGGCCAAGTCTTATCTTGGACACTGTCTTATTTCAAATTGATGAACACAAGGTATGTAAAGAAACAGATGTGTAATGTTTTTCTCCCACTCTGGGAGATACTGTAACAATGTCCAAATGAACCCTATAATACTGGCACTCAAAGAAACATTTCATTTGTTTTAAAATTGTGTTTTATAGTCTTTCTCACTACATCATTTTTTATCAGACTGAGTTTTTTCAGTGTTTACCCAGCAACACAATATTCATTAATTTTCTCCCTTTTTTCCAAGGTTTTTGCCACAGAAGTGAACTCGCATCGAGATCAGATCATAGAGCTGGACAAAACTGGAACACATTTGAAATATTTCAGCCAGAAACAGGACGTTGTCCTTATTAAGAATTTGCTGATTAGTGTACAGAGCCGATGGGAAAAAGTAGTTCAACGCTTAGTTGAAAGGGGAAGAGCTTTGGATGATGCAAGGAAAAGAGCCAAACAGGTAATGGGACAACAGCTGTTATACAGCTCTTTGAACTTAGCTGTAATTGCATCCAGATTCTTGACAAATATGGTGCTTTAAAGCACTTACAAAGCAATCCTGGGTTTAGTGTAACAGACAGTGTTGAGTTAGTGGAGCAGTTTCTGTGATTCAATCATAGAGCACTTCATTTGGGAGGTGAAGGCATCATTTTCAACCCAAGCAGTGACTTCTGTCTGCAGTATGGGATAGTCTGAAAGAAGAAAGTTACAGTATGGATTCCAGATGTGTATTAGTGCCATCTGTCCTCAGAAAGAAGTTTCACAATCAACCCTGTATATTTTAGAGAATGTGATGAACCCTTTTCACTAATCTGTGGGAACATGCCTTACTATTTTCATCCTGGGTCTATGTTGTGCCCTGATTAATACTGACTGCTTATCACTCAATCTCATGTATTAATTACTAGACCAATATCTTCTGTGTGATAAGCTATCTCCATTTATTTCCTTACAAACCTGGAGAGTTGGGGGTTTTACACCATTTTCTTCACTGGGGAACATTCTTGGTTTTTTCCTTAAAGACATATTTCCCTCACTGAGGATTGTAAATGATAAGATGCAAAATATGTGAGAGGAATGTAATCTGTTTAAATGTCAATAGGAATTTCTAGCTTCTTTTTATTCAAGTGAACATGATCATTTGAGATTTGGTGATGTTTACAGCCAAACAACATTCCCATGTTCACCACTGCCACCACCTACCTCACAGAGCAAGAAGTTCTCTGAGCCATAAATTAGCCCCTAAGCCAATCACATGTTACTTATTTTCCAGCAGTTTCTCTTGTGCGTTCACACAGCAGTTCTGCAGTGAGATGAATTTCATCTCAATATCCAATTACAAAACTGAATACAGTGTTATTAAGATGACAACTCTCTGTATAGAGCATGGAAGGAGTACTGAAGGCTGCTGGTGTCAGGCCTGATCAACAGCCCTGAACAACAGGGTACAGGAGTGCTGAGAGATTTCTGAGTTAGTTTCTTGTGCTTTCATGTGTAGGCAACCCAGGCAAAAAGAATTTTCGAAACAGAGAGGAATGACCAGTTTAGAAAAATCAAACCCCCAAAGGATGCCACTTTGTGAAAGCTGGTTGAATTGAATCTTTAGTTTTAACCTTCTTCCTTCCCCGAACTGCTTTTTTTTGTTAAAACAGGAAGGAAGATCAAAAATCTGTTCCTTGCCTGTCAAGATAGCATTTGATATAATGAGAACATTCAATAGTGTTACAGGGAAAATCCTGGGCAGTCATCCAGACGGAAGTTTTCCCCAGTGATTTACTTCTATCATCCCATATAAACAATAGCTAATCCCCATTCTTTCTGTATTTACTATCCATTAATAAAAATGTAGAAATCTAAATGACCAATACATCAACAGATGTTACCAATAAGTCTCTGACAGATGTGTACTATGTGTGCACATCATGTGCATTAAAGATTTCTAATTTACTTGGGAGAAGGGAGGCTAAATACAGTGGGCGCATGGTTGGACTGGTTCTGTTTAAGAGACCAGGGAGAAGAAACTTGTCAAATCTCTTCAGAGTCTGCCAGTCTTGATTGAAGTTTAATGTTTTCAGACTGTTTTGTGAACCAGTGAATTTTAAAATCCATGCAAATCTCACTTTCCTTTAGTTCCATGAAGCCTGGCACAAACTTATGGAATGGCTGGAAGAGTCGGAGAAATCTCTGGACTCTGATCTTGAAATTGCAAATGACCCTGATAAAATAAAAATGCAGCTTGCACAGCATAAGGTGAGTCATGAAATGCAAAGTGCCCAATGAAACATAGGTAAGTCTATCAGCCTTGTACTGATCAATCAGCAAAGAAAGTAGATTTGTGGCCTCACTGCAATGGGGTGTTTATTCACATCAAATTAAATGGTGTTTTAACAGAGGGTAAGTGAAAAAAACTTCACAGTACCTGATATGTGGGGGAATGGTTAACAATGAAGAGGAAAGACAGTAATACAGAATAATGGAAACTTTAGAAAGCAAATTAATATAATTTCAGAATAAGAATCTCTGAAGGAGCTTTCTTTCAGTCTTTAAACCAAAAAGTTACCATCCACTTATTTGGGTTGAGATTTTCCTTTTAGTACTGCAAGATAACTTCAAAACTGAAAATGAATCTTGTATTTTCCTTAACAGTTGTTCTTTTTGCCCAGTGCAAATATTAAAGAAATCCCCTAGAAAGTACAGTGACACCAGTAGTAGCACAGATTGTTTTGCTTCATGGGATTCAAAATTCTGAAACTGACTTTTCACAAACCCACCTGTTGTGGATGAAAATGTAAAAGTCTCTGTCATTCACCTGGCTTTTCAAACATGTCATGATAATGTAAAAAGCTCTGTAATTTCATTAGACACAGAGCAAAAGGAAAGACAGAAATAGTCTTTACTTCATTTTCACTTTTGCAAAATGCCTAAAATAATTTATTATTGGGGATCAAGTGAAGTGGCTCAGTGGTAGAATCCTCAGATTATGTCTTAAGATTTCTGATGGAGCAGTTTCATCAGACTGTTGAAAGATCATTAATTTTCTACATCTTAGCACATATGTACTTTATATGTCAGTTTTATTGTTCTCTATTTACTCCTGTTTTTTCATTCTGCACAATATCTCCAAGAGTTTACATGTCCAGTTTCTTCTTTTTGCTGTAGCTTCTGGTGATTTCTTTTGTCACGTATATTGATTGGTTACTACATCAGTCTGCAGAAAAGAGCTGTTGGTGAAGCAAAAATAGTTTTACCTGTGTTTGCTGTTAAAACTTTTAGATAAAACCTACATTAACATTCTGTTATGCTGACTCTGCAATTGCAGTTTGTTTTGGGATTGCTGCTGTTGCCAGAATTTGAAGTCAGGGAAGGGAACTGTCAGGGGGGTAATCTTGCTGTTAGGACAAGTCTTTCTTGTTGCCGCTGACTCTATTCATCTTCTAATCCTTTCACTCCTCTGTTTTCATTATATATACAAACTCTTCATGAGTGTGGTCATCATTGTGACTTTGCTTTGGGGTCCTTTCAGGACTCTTTACCTGCATTCTCCTCTCCTTCTCAGAAATGTTAAACTTGATATTTACTTTATACCTACAGCAGTGTGTTATGAATCCAAGCTTCCTCACGTGGATTGGCAAACTCATCATTTCTGTCACTGATATCTTTTCTCCACCTTCTTTCATGTAAAATGCCAGCAGCACATTGCTGCTTGAGTTGCTTGAATCTCATTAAGGAATGGGATGAAATGTGGTACAGGGTCATAAGGATCGAAAGTGGTGAGCGGGAGGAAAAAGGAGAATGTGTGTGAGGGAGGGAGTTCTGTGAACTTTGTGACTCCAAACTTCAAATACCACCCCCTCAAGAAATCAACTCAATTGTTTTTTAATGAGTTGTCAAACCTCCCAGCACTGCAATGTCCTTCCTTGTATTTTGAATCTTTTCCTTCCACTCCCACATATACCCTGTGTCTGTCTTTGTCTTTTCTGTCCAGCCTTGAAGGTTTCCGTGCTCCCTTCAGTTAAGGATTTTGCTATCCAAATTGAATGCGTGCTGCAAGCAATAATTTGGATGTGCTTTTTGCCAGTTGTTACTGCCAAAAAAAAAGTCCCTGAAAAAGAAAAGCCAAGTTAATGTGTTTTCCCTCTCACTCATATCTAGTGTGTTGCCAGGGACTTTTGGGGGTTATTCATGGTCTGTTTATCAGCATATTTTTTTTTCATTTTTAGGAGTCAGGAATGGAAAAACCCATACTAGGTCACCCAATCCATTCCTGTGCTACTGCTGAGTGTTCCTTACAGTACATTTATATGAACCTGGCTAATTTTATCTGCATGTGTTCCTCTTCCTTAGAAGGAAGGTAGCTAAATGAACAAAACCTCAGTAATTAACTTACTTGTCTGCTCCTGGCAGCTTAAACCAAAATCTACTTTCAGTTATACCTCTGTGAAATCAAATGAGAAGTAGATATGATGTGTTCTTTCAAGAAATGAACTGACTGCAACCCTTTGCTCACCTTTAATTCTGTTTTTCCTGTATGATCCTTCTCTGGCAGCAACTTAATTGTGTTTCCTTATGCAGACCTAGTAACACTGTGCATGTAGTGTTAAGTAGTTAACAAACCCCATCAAATAAAAGAAGCATAGACCTATTGTTTGTACTGAAGGAACTTTTATAAAAAGCTGGTTATTTTGAGTATTTTATTATTTTTTATTGTAGTGCTAAATTGACAATTATATTCTTTCTAAAAGTTTGTTTTCTTGTTTTATATGAGGAAAATGAAAGGAAATACTAAATTACAAAGCAAATGTTGTTGGGGTTTTTTTAACAAAAACAAACAAAAATTTTTGGTTCTCTATGTAAGAGTTTCCTAAAGCACACTTACAATTCATTATTTTTTAAACTGATTTCCTGCTAGTTGTTCATGAAGGTGTGAAATAAAACATTTAAAGCATTGCTGCCATTTCGAAGTTGCTGTGTTGGCCTGGTGGTGTCTTTTGGAAGCGTTTCTTTATTTAATTATTTGCTCTGTCAGCTGGTTGATTCCTCTGCAGTACCAGACGAACTGTGTTTCTGTGTGCTCCTCTGTGCCTTTGGAAATCTTCCAGACATTCTCTGCAGGAGGAACTCTCAGAGCTGGCAGGCAGATGCAACTGCTGTGTCACTGTTGTTGTCCACAGTCTCTGGGCACAGAAACCTGCTAGTGATCTTGATTTCTAGCACAAACCGAGTTATGTGGCTTTTTGTGCCTGGATCTACACGTTTGGCATACAGTTGTTCCCAATATAGTATATTTCAATCTTAGGANTTTCATTATATATACAAACTCTTCATGAGTGTGGTCATCATTGTGACTTTGCTTTGGGGTCCTTTCAGGACTCTTTACCTGCATTCTCCTCTCCTTCTCAGAAATGTTAAACTTGATATTTACTTTATACCTACAGCAGTGTGTTATGAATCCAAGCTTCCTCACGTGGATTGGCAAACTCATCATTTCTGTCACTGATATCTTTTCTCCACCTTCTTTCATGTAAAATGCCAGCAGCACATTGCTGCTTGAGTTGCTTGAATCTCATTAAGGAATGGGATGAAATGTGGTACAGGGTCATAAGGATCGAAAGTGGTGAGCGGGAGGAAAAAGGAGAATGTGTGTGAGGGAGGGAGTTCTGTGAACTTTGTGACTCCAAACTTCAAATACCACCCCCTCAAGAAATCAACTCAATTGTTTTTTAATGAGTTGTCAAACCTCCCAGCACTGCAATGTCCTTCCTTGTATTTTGAATCTTTTCCTTCCACTCCCACATATACCCTGTGTCTGTCTTTGTCTTTTCTGTCCAGCCTTGAAGGTTTCCGTGCTCCCTTCAGTTAAGGATTTTGCTATCCAAATTGAATGCGTGCTGCAAGCAATAATTTGGATGTGCTTTTTGCCAGTTGTTACTGCCAAAAAAAAAGTCCCTGAAAAAGAAAAGCCAAGTTAATGTGTTTTCCCTCTCACTCATATCTAGTGTGTTGCCAGGGACTTTTGGGGGTTATTCATGGTCTGTTTATCAGCATATTTTTTTTTCATTTTTAGGAGTCAGGAATGGAAAAACCCATACTAGGTCACCCAATCCATTCCTGTGCTACTGCTGAGTGTTCCTTACAGTACATTTATATGAACCTGGCTAATTTTATCTGCATGTGTTCCTCTTCCTTAGAAGGAAGGTAGCTAAATGAACAAAACCTCAGTAATTAACTTACTTGTCTGCTCCTGGCAGCTTAAACCAAAATCTACTTTCAGTTATACCTCTGTGAAATCAAATGAGAAGTAGATATGATGTGTTCTTTCAAGAAATGAACTGACTGCAACCCTTTGCTCACCTTTAATTCTGTTTTTCCTGTATGATCCTTCTCTGGCAGCAACTTAATTGTGTTTCCTTATGCAGACCTAGTAACACTGTGCATGTAGTGTTAAGTAGTTAACAAACCCCATCAAATAAAAGAAGCATAGACCTATTGTTTGTACTGAAGGAACTTTTATAAAAAGCTGGTTATTTTGAGTATTTTATTATTTTTTATTGTAGTGCTAAATTGACAATTATATTCTTTCTAAAAGTTTGTTTTCTATTTTTATATGAGGAAAATGAAAGGAAATACTAAATTACAAAGCAAATGTTGTTGGGGTTTTTTTAACAAAAACAAACAAAAATTTTTGGTTCTCTATGTAAGAGTTTCCTAAAGCACACTTACAATTCATTATTTTTTAAACTGATTTCCTGCTAGTTGTTCATGAAGGTGTGAAATAAAACATTTAAAGCATTGCTGCCATTTCGAAGTTGCTGTGTTGGCCTGGTGGTGTCTTTTGGAAGCGTTTCTTTATTTAATTATTTGCTCTGTCAGCTGGTTGATTCCTCTGCAGTACCAGACGAACTGTGTTTCTGTGTGCTCCTCTGTGCCTTTGGAAATCTTCCAGACATTCTCTGCAGGAGGAACTCTCAGAGCTGGCAGGCAGATGCAACTGCTGTGTCACTGTTGTTGTCCACAGTCTCTGGGCACAGAAACCTGCTAGTGATCTTGATTTCTAGCACAAACCGAGTTATGTGGCTTTTTGTGCCTGGATCTACACGTTTGGCATACAGTTGTTCCCAATATAGTATATTTCAATCTTAGGAGAGTTAAAGACTTGTGATTGTAGGTTTCCCAGCTTGCCCATGTTAAGCTAAACCAGAATAACCTTCGTAGATCTTGGTGAGCTCTACAAGTGGCTTGAAATTTTACTTTGTAGGAATGCAGTGTGAAGAATGCTCAGTTAATGGCTCCCAAAGTAGAAGTTCTTCACGTTCTTCTTACTACCAGGCAGCCCCTTGCTGAAATTTGGGAATATTATGGGAGAACAGGAATCACTGCCCTCACCAAAGGAGGGATTTTGCAGAAGTTATTCCAGTAAGTGTGGAGCTGCATTCCCAGAGAAGGACAAAAGGCAGGGGTCTGTCCCATATGATTTCAGCTGTGCTGTGGCACTACCATAGAAATTTTGCAGTAAGTTTAAAATATTCTTGCAGCAACACTGACAATTAACATTGCAAATAGTAATGCTGCAAATGATGGTCTGTAAGCATTTCATGATATGTGGGTATTTTCTTTTCTTTCCGTATGTGTAGGAATTCCAGAAATCTCTTGGTGCCAAACATTCTGTGTATGATACCACAAATAGAACTGGACGTTCCTTGAAAGAGAAAACCACCTTGGCTGATGACAATTTGAAGCTTGATGATATGCTGAGTGAACTAAGGGATAAGTGGGATACAATTTGTGGAAAGTCAGTGGAAAGGTAAATGAAACCTCAACTAATTATTCATCAAATAAGAAAAATGCCTAGGAGAATTTTTTTGGCTTCTGTTTAGGGTTTTGTTGTGTAAAAGTAAACCCAGAGTGGCTAGCTTGTTTGTTAATTAAGAGTATCAAAGCAGTAAAATACTGTAAATGCATACTTTCCTGATAGTACGAAAGAAGGGCAGGATGAGGGAGGGGAAGGAAGAGTCCTTTAGAAAGGGAAACTGATTTGAAGCTGTCTGGAGGTGCTGGTTGACAACTGGCTGAACATGAACCAGCAGCATATCCATATGGCTGAGAAGGCAAATGCCATCCTGGCCTGTATCAGCAATAGTGTGGCCAGCAGGACCAGGGCAATGACAGTCCCCCTGTGCTTGGCACTGATGAGGCCGCACCTTGAGTGTTGTGTCCAGTTTTGGGCCCCTCAGTGCAAGACATTGAGGTGCCTGGAGCATGTCCAGAGAAGCTGGAGAAGGATCTAATGAGAAGCAGCTGAGGGAGCTGGGGTTGTTTAGCCCAGAAGGACCTTATCACTCTTTTCAACTACCTGAAAGGAAGTTGTAGTAAGGTGGGGATCAGTCTCTTTTCCCAGGTAACAAATGACAGGATGAGAGGAAATGTCCTCAAATTGTGCCAAGTGAAGTTTAGATTGGATATCAGGAAAAATTTCTTCACTGAAAGGGTTGTAAAGCATTGAAACAGGCTGCCCAGAGAAGTGGTTAAGTCATGATTCCTGAAAGTGTTCAAAAGACGTGTGGGTGTGGCATTTGGGATCATGGTTTAGTAGTGAAACGTAGTGGTTCTGGGTTAACAGTTGGACTCCATGATCTTACTGGTCTTTTCCAACTGTAACAATTCTATGATTCTGTTGTTTTATGCTGAAAATGTTTTCTTAAAGTGTATAAATTATTGTTTTGTGTGCATTCTCTCTTTTTTTTCTTTTCTTTTCTTTTTTCCCCACCTCAGACAAAATAAATTGGAGGAAGCCCTCTTGTTTTCTGGGCAGTTTACTGATGCTCTGCAAGCTCTCATTGACTGGTTATACAAAATTGAACCTCAGCTAGCAGAAGACCAGCCAGTACATGGAGACATTGATTTAGTGATGAACCTGATTGACAATCACAAGGTAATTAAAAAAATACTCTTTTTTAATTACTGGACTGCTCATAAGTGTAACATTTTAAAGCTCTCTTTGTCTCTGACTGTTGTGTAACTATGAGAAATACAGAATAGTTTTGTAACACAAACCAACATCAGAAAATGCTATAAAACATACATGAAAGAGGAAAACACTTAGTGACTCATTGGCACCAGTGAGCATTGAGATAGTCCACTTAATGCTCCTATCCTGTCCGTTTGCGAATATCATGTCGTAAATCACAAATATGCATTTATAAATACACATCTATGGGCAAGAGATGGCAAAAATTATTTTACTGGGACAGATAGCTCTTTATTAATCCATCTGTTAACCAAATGTCCAGTGCACTTGTCATGACTACAGCAGCCTTTCAAACCTGTGGGGCTGCTGTATATTTATTGAGAAAAGTAGTTGCAATGCTTAAGCTATGTACAGATTTCAACGAGCCTGTGGCCTAGAAAACTTGCAGTATTTTGGGAAGCTTGCAGTATTTTAGAAAGCTGCAGTATGTTGTTACTGAAGTGGTTTTAGGGATGAGAACCAGTAGGAGATATCACACTTGACCTCTGAATCCCAATTTTGCAGTTCAGTATGTCAGAAGAAATAGCTGTTGAAGTTAGTTGTATTGCAAAGGCGGCACAGAGGCAGAGGTCTGGAACCTGGGAAGATTATGAGGTGAAGGTCCTTCTGTTCATATAGCAGTGACTTTCAGTATCTTTTCCCTACTGAGGAGAAGATTTCATCCCTCATGAAAAAAAGTCTTTGGAAACATGAGTTGTCTATAAACATTAGCCTTCAATATGCTGCAATTGCTTTTGAAATCCCATTGTATATCACAAGTAAGTAGTAGTCAGTGGCACACTATACTCTAATTGTCATATCTTCTTTTAAGAGCTTCCTTTATGTAACATGAACATACTTTCACATAAATATTTGAATATGTGGCAAGATCCACAACCTTATAGTTAGACCCCCAGATGGGGATTTCTTTCTGGTTTTATAATTTCTAAACCTTCTTATTGATTGTTAGCATTTTATCTGATCTTTTCCTGCCACAATGTTAGTCAGTATGTCAGATCAATTGCTTTGATAATGAGTGGAAAGCCAGCATGGTAAGGAGACTGGGCTTCCCTTATATTGCATCAGAATGATCTGTCTGACAGTTTTCTACCATGTGCTACTTTTATTATGATAAAAGAGAATGTAAATATCTTCATATGGAATCTTTTGTGTTTTACATCACTTAGGTGGAGTTACTCTTGACAGTAATAAACCTATATTTTGATTTCTTCTCATAACCAGTAGTTTATTTTTTTGCATAAGTATGCTGTAATGAATTAAACATTTTAAATATATTTGGTGGTGCCTAGGTTTTCCAGAAGGAGCTGGGAAAAAGAACAAGCAGTGTCCAGGCTTTGAAGCGCTCTGCAAGGGAGCTGATAGAAGGCAGTCGTGATGACTCTTCCTGGGTCAAAGTCCAAATGCAGGAGCTGAGCACTCGCTGGGAGACAGTTTGTGCCCTGTCAGTGTCCAAGCAAACACGACTGGAACAGGCCCTTCGGCAGGTAGAGGAACACTAATGTCACTGCATGTACTCTAGGAGAACTGGTGAAAATGTCTTGCAATCTAGTTGCCAGAAATGTAATTTGATCTTCACTTAAATGTCATTCACTTTCTGTTAATTTGAAAATACTCATTTTATTGCTCATGCTTTGCTTACCTTGTCTCTATCCCTTTACCACAGCATAGAAATAGTGCCTCTTAGCATTTATTATTACTATCATTATTAGTCTCTACCACAAATACAAAACAAATGTTACAAAGATCTTACCATCTAAGGAAATCACTGAAGTTGCAGTCAAGCATGAAAGATGATTAAGAACTATGGCCCATTCACAAGAAGCTGGAGGGGTTTTTTGTGCCTTATTGGAAATAAGTAAATTTGTGTATTGAAAACTTGTTTACATTGACAATAATTACAATGCATGGTGAGGGACATTGCAGAAAATAGAGAGTTGTGCTGAGTCCACTCAGGAGCTAGAACAGTCTATGTATGTCAATATTGTCTGGTACCAATCCCAAACAAATTGTTTCCAAACCTGAGATAGTATGGATGTATGGCTCTCTGAAGATATAGTAGCTTGGATTGATGCTACGATGGGGCTCCTGCAACAGCAGTGTATCAACTGTGTGCAAAATTCCCACTCTGCTTTCCTCGGGGCACTAAGTTTGTCCAGTTCTCCAGTCTCTCAGCAGAGACAATCCTGAGCTACCTCAAACTCTAGTTGTTTCTGAATATGGCTGTGCCCAAAGGTGAATCTTTCTTGTTTTCTCCAGACATAAAAGGGTCACTCTCCCACAGACTGTCAATTCATTTTGCTTAACTGGTGATTTATGCTGTGCAAAAAGTACAGTTCTCATCTTTCCAGCTGGTCCCTGAAAGCACAGCCCGTGTAATTTGTCAGTGTAAAGGCATGACATTCTCAACTGAGCTGCAAATACACTATAAATCAGATGACTAAAAGCATGAACAGGCTTTTAGGCTTCCTATAATTTTTTGAGAAGCATGAGCTATTTTTACAGTTATGAAAATGTAGTACTGTATATCATTGACTTTTTAATGGAAAGATAATGTGCCAGTACTGCTGTGTGATTAATGATTCCAAATGTGGGCTCAGTCTCCTTGTGTAAGCTGCAGCGTGTCTGTCAGATTCTCTCATGAGTGACCATGACTTCTTGTATTTTAACAGGCAGAAGAATTCCACTCTGTTGTTCATGTACTTTTGGAGTGGCTGGCAGAGGCAGAGCAGGCTCTTCGTTTTCACGGCGTCCTTCCAGATGATGAAGAGGCCTTGCGTACACTCATAGAGCAGCACAGGGTAGGCAAGAAAATGAAGAGAATCCTCTTCATTCTGATTGGTCTGAGAGGGTAAAATAAAGGAAAGGAGACAGTCTGTCCCATATAGTTATACCCAGCATCCAGTGTTGATTTTTGCAAGGCTTTCTATAGAGAAACCAGAAATATAATGTAGTTTGATGTCCATACTGGTTTTGGGCTGTTGTTTGAGTCACCTTGACTTACTGAAGAAATAATGGGCCTTCAGAAAGTTGCTGTAAACATTTAGAGACAGATCCAAACTTCTCTGTGGAGTATATGATGCCTGCAATTGCAAGACAGATGGCTACAGTAGCAAAAGTATATCTGTCATCTTAGCACCATTGATCAAAATGGCATATTCTTTTCCTTCAAGGTAATTTGTAAATGTCAGCAGAATGATATTATTATCCATTAACCTTTTGTCATGGTGTAACAGCATGCTGTCATACTTCATATGCATTAGGTACTGAAATATTGCAGTGGCATAGGTACTGCAGATAGTACATTATAGGCCATTAAACTAACTTGCAGTAATGAAATGGAAAAATGCCTAACTTAGGAGCATAGAGGTCTTATTTTCACTGTCCAAACAGGAGGCAACAAACATGCACGTTTAAGCCCATGCAAAACTTGTTGTAAGTGCAGTAGAGTAGTGCCCACAATGTTATAGGACAAATTATAAGTCATGGATTTGTTCATCATTGCTCTGAAGAAAGTTATAGCAAAACTTACGAAATGGAGAGTGAAAAAGCATCCTATTTAAATTGAATTTGGTAATACTATTATGCAGAGGAATGCTTGCAAGATATGACTATTTAATGGTGGCTATTTACTGGGGCGTTTTCAACGTACTTAGAATGTAATGTTTTGTAAAAGTTGTCAGTTTTAACTTAGGGCCCTGAAAACTGGATGCTGTTCATTAACTGGTGAATGTATGTATGTATCAAACATAAGTATACATCAGCCTGTGCTGGTTAATGATGGCAGTAGAAACCTGATGTCTCTGATGCAATGAAATTTGTCTTTAGCTGCCTTTTCTCCTCATATGCTTCACCAGTTCCCTTTTATTCGATTTTTTGATCTTCTGAATACATAGAAAGAATGGAGTTAAATCTTAGGTACACTGCAATAATTAGGGGGAGGGGGAATCTTAAATTTCTTCCTCTGCACTGTAGATGGATTAACAAAATATTTCTATATAAGTGTTCAGAATTGTGCTGCCAAAGCTGAATCATAGGTGGAACCTTAAAGCAAAGCAAAGTCTGTCTCTGAGAAACCCTGTCTAGCTGGGAAGGATGATCACTAGCACAACACAACCAGGCTCTGTGTTAGGTGTGTCCATATTGTACTTAAATATTTTTGGTAGGCTTTGGAAGATGTTCTCCCAACCACATTTCCTAAAGGGCTAAATAACAGAAATAGAGAAATTGTCAAGCTAAGAAGTTTATGATGCTACTGCTTTACCACTCACACAATCTTCCTTGAAGAAGTGATCTCTCCTTTTAAGCTTATAACACCAGCTTTCAAGAAGAAAAAATAAAATCAGGGAAGAAATCTGTATTACTTTTAAACACCATGTATGTATTATAATGCTTAAATATTCATATAAAAACATATTACTGAAATTATTTACATAAATATGAAATGTACCTTCCTTTTGTCACTGTGATTCTTGTAAAATATTTTTACTGCATTTGTATTCAGCTGTGTTGACAATATTTTATCCAAATGGGCCATCTTTATGCCTGTTTCTGATTTTATTTCCTTGAATAATGCACATGATTTAGTGAATTCTACTATCTCAGGCAGAGAGATTTCTGTCAGTTGTCCTCCTCTCTAGTGTGTTAATGCACTGCATTGCTGAATGACAAGCATCCCATCTCTGCTCTTATTAATGTATCTGTATCACTGAATTGCCACAGAGTTCAACACAATTAGGATCCCTTACTGACAGAAAGCTTACTGTAGGTTATGCATCACAGATTTAATTTTTGAGATATTCTAGTATAGCTGGGCAGGGAAAACAATGTTGTTGCTCATTTTCCTCCTGGCCCTGGCTTATTTTGGTAATCTCTCATTACAACCCACTTCAACTTTTCCAGAACTATGTTGAACAGAAATATTGTAAGGACCCACACCTTTTTTTGAGAGAAGATTTGCTATTATGATTGGGTCTTAAACTCTGAAAGTAATTTAAGCTTAAATCAAAAACAATGAGCAACAAATCCATTTCAATATAGAGTCTACATATTCCAGGCTTCTACAACAAGGTAGATTATGTCTTTTACATTTTTATTTCATAATAACTTCGTACATACTTTGTAAAGGCACAGGATAATGTCATTATGAGTTGCTGAAGAATCTGTTTTTATGATGTTTTGGTGATTTAGAATTTTCTAGGGTCTGACTTGGCTCAAAAAAATTCCATTAGGCACTGAGAGATGTTGGCAGTTCCAGTTAAGGGTGCTTCTGAAGAAACACAGACTTAAACATTTAGGCAGAATAGTAACCATTGTAGTAATAATAATTAACCAAAAAAACCCACCAAAAAAAAAAAAAAAAAAAAAAAAAAAAAAACCAAAAAAAAAAAAAAAAAAAAAAAAAAAAACACCAAAAAAACCCCCCACAAAATGGGAAAAGAATAGAAAGAAATGCAAGATATTGGAAGGATGGGAAAAGTCCTCCTTCGTGGTTTTTTTCTGTTATTTCCCCCCTGCACCCAGTTCTGGTCCTGCCATCGTAGGCATAACAGTGGCTATGAGCTTGGATGCCTAAAGCTGTAAACATCCTTTTGCTTTTATGAGATTTTTCCCACATGGCAGCACCTCTGAAAACAGATGGATAATTAGCTCTGTTCTTGCTGTGTCTCTCCCCCTCAGCTGCTGAGTTTTCACATTTGTGTTAGTTTAGTATAGCTGCTCCTGAACTCCTCTGTCATCTTGTCTGAGCGTGTAATTATAGTTGCACATTTCCAGCCTCTGCTAGGAGCTTGATGGTTTATTATGAAGAATTACTGTAACTGACAAACCAAGTCATTGAAATGTTGCCAATAGTGATTCTAGCCATCATATAGTTGGTTTACAGCACTTCTGAATGCTGTGATTTTCCTTTTTTTTTTTTNTAAATAAGGGTGTGTGTCTTTCAAGTATTTAGAGTGTGGTGGGCTTTTAAGGAGTGACAAGCTGGGATAAAGGTTTTAGAACTTTGTTTAGTACTTTATGTGGAATAGGCTTTTAAAACATTTTAAGCTATTGTTATGTAAATTAAACTTGTCTCTTGCAAGTTGAATCTTTTTGAGCAGTCAACAGTCTCATGACCGTCCAGATTATACACTGAGATTTCTCCTGCAAATGCTGTCAACATCTAATTGAAATTATTACCTCTGGTTTAGGAATTTATGAAGAAACTGGAAGAGAAAAAGGCAGAACTGAATAAAGCAACAGGTATGGGAGAAGCTATTCTGGCTATCTGCCACCCAGACTCCATCACCACCATTAAGCACTGGATAACAATCATCAGAGCCAGGTTTGAAGAGGTCAGTAAATGTCAAACCATCCTCATTGCAGCAGTCCATCTCTGATTGGAACACAGTTGACAACTAATATGGTAGTTACATGGGAGGAAAACATCCAGCTGTTGAGAACTAAACGTTTAAAATACCTGCAGTGATGGATGTGAATACTATGCTTCCCTAGCTTTTATTTGAAAACTTACAGGGCTTTAAGAACAAAAGCAGATGGTCAAGCTTCCTTGTTTGTATGTACTAAAGGAAATATTGTCTGACACCTCCCAGGTGAGCAAAGCCAATAATTTCTAGTTGTAAAGTTAAAAGTTACAAAGAAAAGAAAATACAGGGGAAACGTGAAGGATTTTGATTGCATCAGAGTATTTCAGTTCAACATAACCTTAATCTAGAAGACTTTCAAATTATTGAAGTGGCTACAGGTAGGTTGCAGAGAGTAAACCGCCCTCAGCTGTTAAGATGGTATTTTCTGTTTTATATTAAGCTTAAAGAAAAACAAAATACTGATGTTAGCAAAGTATGGCTTCAAGAGTGCCCAGGAGAAAGATGGACACCAAATCCTGTGTGATTCACTTACACATATTGTTTGTTAAAATTTTTAGTATGTTGCCTGACTGTGCTAGTTACTGTGTTTAGCAGCACCTAATCATGAATATTTGTGGAAAAATTGTGTTGAACTGGGAATTCTAGTTACCTACCTACCTTTAGTGATCAGCCACTACATTTAACACCTTTGATATTCAAACATCAATAGGCCTAAGAGCTAGCTTTGGATTTATAGTCACTAGAGCAATTTTAAATACTTGTGCAGAATTTCAGATGTGCACATACTCACACATGGGTTCCTTTATCAAGGTCTTAGCATGGGCTAAACAACATCAACAGCGACTGGCGGGAGCCCTGGATGGACTTATTGCTAACCAGGAATTGCTGGAAGCCTTGCTGTCATGGTTGCAGTGGGCAGAGACTACACTAACTGAGAAAGATAAAGAGGTTATCCCCCAGGAAATTGAGGAAGTTAAAGCACTTATAGCTGAACATCAGGTAAGGAATATTAAGTGACGTGTCATTTACATGGTGCTCACATCTCAGCTGGGGTTCATAGTCAAATGTGAATCTCTTCAGCTTTTTTTTTTTTTCTCATAATTGAATGCCTTTTCAGATACTCGGTCACGTATGTGTATGATTTGCTTGTAGTTTATTCAACAGAGAGATAAACCCAAAGAAACTAAAATTCAGTGTCACATTATTCTAAAATCAAACCTATAATTCCCCATAAGAACAAGGATAATAAGAAGAATAAAAGAAAACCCACATGAAATATATTATAGTGCTGCTCCCTTAGAACTAGTGTTGTAGTGTGGCTTTACTGATAGGATTTCAAAAACTTGTTTGTGAAGTGCTAGAGAGAGCTGCCGGTGCAGTGAATGCTCACAGATTTACCCCAGCTTATACACCAGAGCTGTCTCACTTCCATGAATTGCAGTTTGAACAGCAAAGAGGCAAAATTCTGTTGTATGTCACCTCACCATATCCAGTTAACAAAGGAGTTTGACAACCTGATTTTTAGGCTTTCTTTAACAGCCAGGCCCTAGTTATCTTAAAAGCTTATACTGCCTGTTTTTCTTATCTACAAAACCTTTAACTGTCTATTTTGTGAGCTTGGCATTATAAGTCTCTTTCTGTGCCTTTCTTTGTAACTTCATTGTTTTGATTTTTTACGTGTTTTCCATTCTATGTGCTTACTTTTGTGTATTGTTAATTAATATCACCTCTATCTGATTATAGACATTCATGGAGGAAATGACCAGAAAACAACCTGATGTGGATAAAGTTACAAAGACCCATAAAAGAAAAGCACTTGAACCTACTCCAGTACAATCTCATATTCCTGTCCTTGATAAGGGGAGAGCAGGCAGTAAGTAACGATGTATTTTGGGGTGGGTCACAAATACCATTGCTGTACCTGTAAATCTAATAGGTTTGATTAGCTTCTAGTGAAATAGGGTGAAATTCTTTTGGCTCATTTTTCTAGTCATCTCCCTTTTTTAATTTCTAATTATCTCTCCTTACATATATTTTAAGATTTTGTTATAATCTTCATCAGTACCTGTTTTTAGTGTGCAGCCTTTCATGTGCTATTAAACTTCCAAGAGCAAGTACATGCTGAGTCTTTGCAAACCTACTGTTATCTGAAAGTGCAAACAACTTAATGTGAAGATGTAGTGACAAAGTTGTGCTCTTATTGACTATGAAAGTATATGAATCCAATTTAGAAGTCTATTTAGTGAAGTTGAATGGAAAGTGAATCAAGTGAGGAAGTTGCTTTTTGTGTTTTCAGATTTTACTTACCCATTGTATTTTATACTTATCTATACATGGAACCTGCTTCTAAAATCAGGTTGTTTACTTTGTAACTCTGAGAGTTTTAGAAAGATTTAGTATAAGCTGTTCAGTGGAGCCACTACTAGCTGCTTCTGGCACGATGAAAGATACTGTAACCACCACTTAGTCATTCCCCAACAATGCTTAAAAAAGAGAAGAAATCCCACTGTATGGAATCCTATCAGGGTATGACCCGCTTATTTAGGACAGGAAGGAGTCATTGTAGGAAGGTCAAGTACCCTTCATGTGACTGTGTTTTTGAACTGGGTGAGACTTACGCATTTGATGATGTTTTAACAGGGAAGCGTTCCCCAACACCAGGCATGTATCCATCAGCATCCCAGGCACAAATCGAAACCAAGAATCCACGGGTGAACCTTCTGGTCAGCAAATGGCAGCAGGTTTGGCTTCTGGCCTTGGAAAGAAGAAGAAAACTTAATGATGCTTTGGATAGACTTGAAGAGGTCAGAAAAGGACTGTACAGAATATACATACTTTTTGCATAATTTTATTTACCCTGGATTAAATTGTCAATACTGTAAACAACTTCCGTATTTCTGGTATTATACTGTGTGACACAGTTAACTGTAAACACTGTGATACATGTGCTTTAGTGTGCTTTAAAAGCTGTCATACTCATTTTAAATGACAAGAGTTAGGATATTTAAAATGTTTATGCAGGTCCTCAAAGAACCAGTTATTCAACAAAATGCAGATGGTTTCTATCTCATTGATGTTCTAGATTGATGGATTTCAGCTGAAAAAAGTTCTTTCTGTTTTTTATTAAGCTGAGAGAATTTGCCAACTTTGATTTTGATATTTGGAGGAAAAAATACATGCGGTGGATGAACCATAAGAAGTCTCGTGTGATGGACTTCTTTAGGAGGATTGATAAAGATCAGGATGGAAAGATTACAAGACAGGAATTTATCGATGGAATTCTTTCTTCAAGTAAGTTTTAAAATTAACAAAATGTTGAACTTGGAACAAACATCTCATGGAGTCTTATCATCTATGTAGTGTACACTAAGCAGTTTATTGTGTCAGAAGGTCACAGCCCTTTTGAGTTTATTAATTATTGTCACTTTATAATTATTTTACTTGAAAGTATTTCGAGATTGTAGAAACTATTTCTGTTTTTTTACATTGTGAGTCAGATTACAAATGTCACATTTATATTATGCCTAATTAATAGTTTGCTGGTTTACTGGACTTGGCTTGTCCTTCCTACAGTACAGTAGCTACTTGAACAATTACTTTTCATTGATTAGTCATAATAGTATAATGTACATTATGTAACCTATGGATGATTTTCAGAATCCGTTCATATAATTGATTTTTATCAAAGAACTTACATGGAATAATTTCAGTTATAGAAGGAAACTATGTAATTTTTGAAACCAGTGTTTCTATGAACCATGACAATATTTGTATACCTATATAATGAGGGTCAAAATGCCAGACAATCAAACTAGGACTTTTCCTAGGTTTCCTGATGGATTGGTATTCATTAGCTATGCACAGCTGGTGGTAATGTAAGTCTTCCACATTATATCTGTATGTAATCATGTTTCCTTTTAGCAACAGACTCAACAAATAAGGGCCACTTCTTAAAGTAATCCTTTTTCTTCAGATCATGGACATTTTTGCTTTGAACAGTAAAGATTTGGAATTGGACTGCTTTTAGCATCTCAAAGTAACTCAGTAGGAGAATATTGTAGCTTGCAATGGACAGTCTTCTTGCCATATTTTCCTGCAGCTTTAGGAAATGTAATTATGTGGACATTACTATTTTGCGTGAATTGACAGAAACTGATGGAAAAAAAAGTCCCTACCACCAAGAGGTTAAATAACCTACCCATTTAACTCAGTTGGTATCAGTTTGTTATGGCCTTGAAATTTCCTTTGACCGTTTCATTGAGAATCTGTGTGTGGGTTAATATTCTGCTGCAGTGAACTTGATCTAAAAAAGGATTTCATGAAACACCATGCATGGATCTGCATTAGTAAGGCCTTGCATTCCAGGTTTAATTAGCAGTGAAATGCTTGCTTGACCTTTCCTCACTAACAGTCTATCTTTTTAATTTGTGGTATTTTATGGAACTTGAAAGTCAAAATGTTAACCCTCCCCCCCCCAAATAGATATCTTACAGTTTAATGTGTGCCCTCTCTTCTGTGTCTTCAAGCCACACTATGATCCCCAGATACTGGGTTAAAATGAATAACACTGGAATCCAGGTTGCTTTTTTTCCCAAAAGATTCCTTCACTCTTTTAAATGTCCTTATTTTTGATAGACATTATCTGTCACCAAATGCCTAATAACCCTTTAATATTTGTGATAAAGCCTTGTAATGGGTCTGGAAAGGCAAAAAAAAAATTAGCTTCTGTTATTGTCTTTGTCTTACAGAATTCCCAACAAGCCGACTTGAAATGAGTGCTGTTGCAGACATTTTTGATAGAGATGGTGATGGATATATTGACTATTATGAATTTGTAGCAGCTCTTCATCCAAATAAGGATGCATACAAGCCTCTCACAGACGCTGACAAAATTGAAGATGAGGTACATTCTCTGCTTCCTTAGGTTGCATTCTGTTCTACTGGGGTCACATTCTTCAATAATTCATTTTACTTTCACTCCTATATAATTTAAAGTTGACTAGGTACACAAGTCTATAAATGTGGTATTTACAGTAAACTAATTATCCAGTTGTGTTTTTTTTGCAGGTTACAAGGCAGGTAGCGAAATGTAAATGTGCAAAACGGTTTCAAGTGGAACAGATTGGGGATAACAAGTACAGGGTAAGTCTTTCAAGGACCTCAGTTCTTTCAGCTTTCTTCATATGACGTGGTTTATGTGAGAAATTAGGCTATATTAATTTATAGGAATCTTATATGAAAATGTATTTTCTTTAAGATTGTCTACATTTTATGATTTTTTTCTTATTAGAACATATAGACTAAAAATATGGAAAAATGCTGCTGCTTGTACTTATTTTCACTGAAACTACTGAAGCTGTTTTTAATTATAAGAATTTTTTAAAAGCTAGTTGCATGCATACATACACACACACATACATACCTACATACAAAAACCAAGAAGCCAGTCTTTTTGCCTGGATACCCAAAGTGTTTAAAGTGTAGCTGATTTTCTATTAGTTCCATGAAAACAATGAGTGATGTTTTCTTGTGGTATTGTCTTGTACTTCAAAAATCTTTTACCAAAGTGTATTCGATCAATTTTACCCTCTCTTGTCATTTTATTGGAACACATGTACTTCTGAAGTTTAAGCAAAGCGTTAGATATCTGCAGAATGATTTTAGATCACAGAAAAATAAATATCATATAGAGAAGGATCTGCTACCCCTGGATGCAATAACCAGAACAATTTCAAATGGAACATGTGATATTCAGCTAAGAGAGATTAATAAATACATGTAGATTATTTTAAAAGACCACAGAAACAGCAATGGAAGGAAGCAAATGCCTTGAACATTTTCTATATTCAGTCTCTGGATGGCTAGCTACCTGCTTGTCCCTCAAGTAGATACTTTATTTAGAATGTCTAATGTGTTAGTTTGCATGTGTTCTAGAGTCATGTAGAGAATTTCCTGTAAACTAATTGTGTCTTTCTTCCATTTTTCATTTCTTATCAGTTCTTCCTGGGAAATCAGGTATAATCAGTGGAATGTGTTATGAAGTTTCTTTTTTTTTTTTTCCCTTCCCCCCCCGCCCCCCCTTTCTTTTCTTTTTTTTCTAACGCATAGTGATTTAAGCTTGCAATGGTCAGTCTTCTTGCCATCCTTTCATCATCAGCTAATTCATTGCTGGTCAGCTGTGGTATTTCTTTAAATGCTATGAAGCAGTTCTTGTCTCAGGATCCCTCCTCTACAATCCCTCACTCGCTTTCTTTGGCTATTTTCCTCATTAAGGAGATTACTTTTAAAGGAACCAGATGACAGTCAGCAGCAATTCCCATAGCAAAAAATCTTGGGCATTTAAACTGCAATTATAGAGATTACTATTATCTAATCAGTTTTCAATTTTATAGTGGAATCCTTCAAAATTCCGTAATGTCTTTTTTAGGCTATTAGATTAAAGGCTAATGGTGGTAAGCAGATCCTGGTGTCATCTAAGTGATTTCTTGCAAATTAAACAAAAAGTACTTTCATCTTTGGGAAAAAAAATAGAATCTCTGTGCAATTAAGCAGGCTGATTAAGAGCATGGCTGATTCTTGGTATTTTATGTACTAACACAGTGAATCATTAAATACATATTTTGGAAATAGGCAATGGGCAAATAGGAAACTGTTGCAGTTCAGACCAATCCCTCTCCCAAAGTGTTTTCTTAGAGCTATGGCAAGACTACAGTGGATTGGAGCTATTTTTAAGAATACTTTGTGTCAGCTGGGTCATTGGTGGTCATACCAAAGTGGTATGGGGAAGAAATGCTTACTCCTGTGGTAAATACTGATATACAGCTTCCCAAAGTGCTAAATCACATTTGCCTTGTAAGAGTGGAAATATCTTATGCAAACTAGATACCATTAGTATCTTATGCTTTTAAAAAGGAAGTAACGTGTATAATCCATTCTGGATATGTTAGTGTTAGTGGCATTAGCCATTTTAAATCTAAATATTTTGAAAATGTGGGTTCACTCTTACTTGCTAGCAAAGTCTGTTTTGTATAGAAGAAAGCACAGAGCAGTGGATAATCTTACCACATGCCTCAAGCAGTCTATCTAAGCAATAATTGAAAATGTTTTTCACATACAGAACAAGTCTCTTTTTGAAAAGACTATTTGAAATTATGTTAATCTTCTTACCTGCCATCTGTACTCTCAGATCTAGGAAACATACAGCCTTTCTTGAGAGCATCTAACCCTTACTGGTGCAGAACAGCACCATAGTAAAAAGCACCTACAGAAGCTGAGGCTTCTCTAATGACAGTGATTTTATATGGCTGTTGTCAAGAGCAGGACTTTCTGTAGCTTAAACTCCCTTACATTTTTCCCTCTGATTATTTGCAATAATGTTAAACACTGTTTAAAGAAAGTTGGTATCCAGGCTATTTTAAGACAGAAATTAACTGAGTTACCATTAGAAGAAATGCCTTCATAGATACCTGTCTTACTTTCCAGGAGCCCCACTGTCTGAATTAACCACAGTTAGGTGGACAGTTTCCAAAGGACATTGTATTTGACCCTTAATATAGTTGCCTGATGGGGTCTAACTGAATAATTAAGCTGGGATAGGGGGAAAATAAAGAAACTGAAAAAAGATGGTATCTTCAGAATCTCTAGAAAAGGTCTCAGTAGGAATAAGCCAATGAAAATAAACAGCATCAATTTGGATGCCATTTTTAAAAAACTTTGATCTACGTTTATAAAATGGTTCTTTGGCACATATTGAATGCATTATTAAAAAGTCCTTACAAATAATGCTCATGTGAATATTCTTACTTAAAACAAATACAACTTATTATTGAATTAAGCAGCAAGCTTTGCTTTTGTTTGGTTCCTAAAAGTAATAGTCCTTTACACTTATTCTCTCTTCTTGGTTTGAGCAGTTCCAAACAATTAAAGTCATCTAACAAGTAGGGAGAACATTTGTGTGGTTTGCATTTAAAGCATTTCAGTCCCCTCACTGGAGCAAGTAGGTACAGTTGAATTATGGCCAGCATTCTCCAAGGGTCAGAAATCGTCCCAAAGAGATGTATTCAACTTCTGTTGGTTTTAGTGAGTGCTCTGCATGTTTGCTTGAGAGTGCACTGCACTTGACCTGATGATCTGGTATCAAAATATTTCAGTAGCATTGGCTAAAAAATACTGAATTCTTATGGTTAGTTTTCTTGAGATTGTGAGGTCAACATTTTGGTTGTGTTTTCTTTGATCCAAATTTGAATGGTGGTACTGTGTACAGGTTTTGTTACACAGGTTTCAGGAGCAAAACATACATTAGGCCTGGCCATCAGCCTGAAGGAAGAATGGACTTGTACAAGAACTTAGTAGAAACAGGTTATTGTGCATCTCTGAATTGTGAGGAACCTTGATATGTAGAGAGAGGAGTGACGAACAGTTTATAACAAAGGACAATAATGATAGCTATCAATCATTCATTGCTTCTTTAATGTTCTCTTCCTCACATGCATGTTGCTATAGGTGAGCAGTGTCAGTGCTATACCTGAAAATATTCCTGTAAATGAATCAATTGATAGAACTGTGCAACACATAACACATTGAATTTCCAGCCCACATACTGATTGTTTAAAGTGATGCTGCCTTCCTTTCAGCTGACATCATTAAAAATCAAGACTGTTGCAGGAGCGATTATGCTTCAGATTTTATCAGTGAAATAATGCAAATAGATCTTCATTAATTTGCACAAAACTAGAGTGTAACCAATTAAATAATGTATTACTAATTTTGCTTCCTTTATGAACTCAGACATTTGAGAATCAAGCATAAAATTAAACCTGAGATTCTTTCTTAACATCCTGTCATCTTCTTTGGATTAATGCAGTGCCATCTGATTTGAAATCTTAACAGCTTTAATAATCTGCATAAATAAATTGACTTTTTTTTTTTAGCATTTACTAATGATTAAATATAAAAATAAATTTTTAAGTGTCTGATTTTTAACCTATCAGTGCTGAACTGCATTGGAATGGCTGAGAACCTTAGACTATTGTTTGATTCTTATTGCAGTTTGGTGACTCTCAACAATTGCGCCTCGTTCGTATCCTAAGAAGTACAGTCATGGTTCGTGTTGGAGGTGGCTGGATGGCACTCGATGAGTTCTTGGTGAAAAATGATCCTTGCCGGGGTATGTACACAACTGTTAAAATGGACATGCAGGTTATTATTTGAATGCAGTCACCATTCATTGTCTCAAGATGGAGATTGACTTGTAAAAAATGCCAGTTCTTGTAAACATCATCTCACTAAATGTCATGTTTTTGTAAACTTTAAATCCCATGGTTGAGATTCTCTTCAGTTGCACTGATGTATGTCTGGAACAACTGTGGTGTCTTCTGCACAGTTCCTTCAGTGTTAGAGTGATGTAATTAAGAACTGAACTTAGCCCAGATAATTTATGGCATGTAAGCTCCTTGTATGATTTGGCAGAAGTAGGACACAGAAATTTCCAATAAAACATACTTAGCAAGAGAGTAGTTTTAAGACAATAAATCAAAGTAAGGCAATTGAATTGATGAGTAACACTACCACCACAAAAAGCTTCTCTGGCGGGTGGCTGCACCCAGTCTTTCAGTCTCTACCTTTGTAACCCTGTCTTTTCATTGGCATCCTCCCCAGAACCACTTTGCAGAGCTCTGAGCCTTATACAACAAATGGAAAATGTTCTGCTCTGGAGGACACTGTGCTCCAGAGAAGCAGGGAGCGCTCTATCACCCGTGCCCTCCAGGGCATTGTATCAGGTGCATTATATTCTCGATACACAGCAATGGAAAGCCCATTTCTGTCGTGGGAAGGTAGGCTCTGGCTGGCACCATTCTTGGAGGCACAGTTGGAGATAGGAAAGAATCCATTTGTGAAGGAAGTGAGGGAGACACAAGTCAAATAGCAGCCAGAGTAGTAAAATTGCAGAAAGTAATGTTCGCTATCTTCAGCATGACCTGGTGTTCTGTAGCTAGGTATTAACATCCTATAAACTAGTAGCATTAAATTTACTGCATTTTTACTTCTTAGGAGTTCTGTAGACTGTAATAATAATCAGTACTGTAACAGCGTGAGAACAGCACAGACAAATTTAGGAGTAGCCAGTGAACTAGTGAAGACAGTGACATCACCTGTCCTGTAGACCCTACTCCAGGGTCAGCCATCTCATACAGCTTCTGCTTTGGGACAGGATATCTAAGCAGCTTGTTATAGACCTTGAGAGGGTGGAGAGCTTGTATTTGTAGCAGCTGTCATGCTAAGTCAAGGGTGTTAAGTCCAAAAAGAAGCTACAATAAAAGCCCTGTTAAATCCAAAAAGAACCGAACCCTGTAAGGACTGGCAGTGTGCCACTGAGGCCAGAAACTTTAGTCTACAGGCTTAAAAAGTAACCATAAAACGTCTTACATAGTATCATTAAAGTGCTGCCATACCTAAGATGACTTTTTTAGCAGGGTTAAAAAGTAATTTTGCTTACCAATTTATTGCATATATTGTTTATTAAATGTAAGACTAGCATTACATTTATTGGTGTTACCACGGGTGAACCTGAAATTTAGCACCTGATTTTGCACTATGGAAAAGTCACTTATGCCTGCAGAGCTGTCCTTACCTTATAGCTTTCCTCAAAAGTGCAGGGTAGTGAAAAACAAAGTGTGCCTCAAAAGATCTGACTTCACTGGAGGGTTAACTTGGTTAGTTCTGTTGTAGCCTAAACGTTTTTCTCAGGCCTATTGATAAGTAGACTGTTGCAATTTGTTCTTGGTTTAATACTGAGAGATACAATACTTAATAACTATCTAATTAATTTATTGAAATTCCTTATTGCTATCCTCAGTATTATCTATAGTACTTAATCCCTTTTTCTTGGAAATATGTGAGCAGATGTCAACACAGTGGGTCTAAAGAAACATATAATCTCTATAAAATCATCCAGACACTGAATGTCATACCTGGTACCTAATCCTAGTCTGGTTGAAGGCAGTGATGAAGATTAGTCACGAATGTCAGTGGTGCAGGTTCAGGCTTTTCCTTAACCACTTCACTTAGCAAATTTTAATTTCCACCAAGTGTTCCTTGTGTATTCAGAAAAGTCACATTTTAAAGAACTGTTGTCATAAACAGCTTTAAAAGTATTGCACCTAGTTACGTAAAATCATTTTAGCTTATATTACTTCTTTATGTCAGCAGATAAATACCGTTGTTACACAAGTATATTTGGGACTGTAGCTGTCTGTCCAAGCACTATTTCCTTTTGGCATAGGAGATCTTTGAGAGCTCACCTCAGAGCACTTAGAGACAGCTTTTGCGCAAGTCCTGTCTTTTGGCCTGGTGCTCCAAGTCTCTTGCATATGCAGCTGCTGTACTTGATTTCTTCTCCTGCTAACGATTTTCTTTAATGTGACCCATGTCCTGTGTCATTTTTTCTAGTTCATCATCACGGGAGTAAAATGTTACGTTCGGAATCAAACTCTTCAATTACCACTCAGCCTACTATAGGTTGGCAAACCCCTCTCTTTGTCTCCTTCTCCTCTTCTTCTCTCTCTTCATTTCCTTCCCTTTTTTTAAAAGATATATACTTTTAACAATATGCTTCACCCATCATATTTAGCTTAACATGTTCCTACATGGGCTGGTGCTTTGCAAGCTAATTTTTTGACACGCTTGAAGAGTGTTTCAAAAACAGTTGTCATTCACACTGACACAGTTAAATGCTAACATGTCTTGCATCTATTCATGCAGAACATTCTCTCATATGTGTGTTTGTGTGTGTGTGTGAGTGCTTAGCCACCAGTTACCTCATCATAGTTTGGGTTTTATGTTCATCATTGCATGTTGCCAAACTACATAACTTCATAGTTTTGAATAAATATATTTGCTGCATTCCTGTAATTTGTATTTAGCTGTTTCTCCTGGAACATCCAAGCAAGTATTATTTATTATGAATAGCTGTAGAGTTAGCAAAACTGCTCATCAGGTTGTGTCTATGTATTTATTAATAGTTGACTGATTAACAAAGATTTAGCACGTTGAGCATTCCATTATCACGCTGACTTCCTTTGACAGTGGTTCATTCCTGCTGGCATAAAGTATTAGAATAAGCGAGTTCTGCACATGACTCTTCTGTGTCCAAAATAAATGCATTACACAGTAATGCATTTTATTTATTGTTAAAATGTGTTGGAGTTGGCATGGCAAAAATGACCATAAACAGGCTTGTGACAATTTTCCTGTCTGACTAAATGAACACCTTTATTTGCAGCTAAAGGGAGGACAAATGTGGAGCTGCGTGAAAAGTTCATTTTGGCAGATGGTGCCAGTCAGAGCATGGCAGCTTTCCGACCAAGGGGACGTAGGTCACGACCTTCTTCAAGAGGTGCTTCTCCCAACAGATCTACTTCTCTGTCAAGTCAAGCTGGCCAGGCAGCTGCCCCACAGGCAGTTGCTACAAGTACACCGAAGGTAAGAAGTGTACAAAACTGCACAGGTTAACAGCTGGGGTATAGATTGAATTTTTGGTTTTTGTCTTGCTCCAGTAATATTGGTGATTTCCCTAGCTCATAGGGAAGAAGTGTATCTCCATTGTATTTCATAGTCTGGGGAGAATCTGAGAAGTCTTTTCAATGTATTTTCTCTACTCTTTGTTTGCCATGTGCTACATTTAAGGTGCCACTTGAGCTAACTGGCAATTTGGGAATTGCTCTGAAGAGCAATGAACCTCTCCATTTTGTTTAAAAAATAAGCTCTGCCATCTATTTGTTTTAGAACATTTGTCATTAACTCCTTCTGCTTAGTGTTTATTTCTACTATGAGATTTGATCTCCGTATGAAAGCCTGGGTATCCTTCTCCATGACATTGTTTTCCATCTACTGTCCTTCATATTTTGATTTACCATTGTTTCATACAGACACCCCATCATTTAACACGCAACTATGGTAAACCATGGTTGACAAACAGCAAAACATCAACTCCTTCTAAGCCATCAGAATCCTCAGACTATCAAGGGTCATCTGCAGAGGTACAGTAAGGACAGAGATTCTAGTCTAATGACCTTCCTTCACTAAAACTGTCACTTCACTAACAGCCACTAGAGTTTCGTGCTTCAGAGCCTCAACATCCTGTGCATATTAATGCATTGTCTTAATTTTAGACCTTTGTCAAATGATTTTTCATTTTTTTCCTCCCCAAGTCTTTTTCAAAGTACTTTTTTAAAAAAAATAAAACATTTAATATATTTTGCGGGTTTCTTTCCTAGAATTGTTCACTTTGAGTTCATAAAATACTATAATATTCCTGAACTGCAGGAATGAGATTAATAAATCATGATTTTTAGTGCAAAACCACTAAGTTAAGAAATATCCAATCACTATGAAGAAGATGGCAAGAAGGACTGATTGTGATACGTAAATACTTCCAACAACTGAAAGGGGGCTAGTGACCAATCGTTGCTCTAATAAGATTGTTATTTGATGCCTTAGCAGGAAACCAGCATGACTTACACAGAAATTGCTAGTATAGCAATTAGGATTGTGCTGGCAATTAGGCTGTATGACCAAAATTTGAGGGGGCTTGAAGCAGAAGTGTCTCCTCTAATGTCATTAAAGTCAGTGAAAATATTGCAGCAGATATAAGGCTGTACACTAATGTGTCATTTGTAGGAGTTACTCTTGCCCTGGGTTAGATGAAGGGCTTGGTGAGGGGAAGCTTTTGCTACCACCACCTCTGTTGTATCTGCTTTTCACAGATCTGCACTTTGATGCCAATTGCTATTCCTGTAACACCTTCTGCTGTGCAGTTTACATAACCTCAGCACGGCCTTGCTGAAAGATGCACAATGAACTTCTCCCTCCCTCCCTCCCTCTGTGTGTGTCACTTGTGTGCTGCAGGCATGGCTGTGTATACAGCACTTCAGGCACACAGGGCTGTTGCTTAGAATGATTAACAGCACAGAATTTGGTCAGTTGTCAGTTTCTAATATATTCCTGTATTTTCTTTCATCTCTTAGCTGGTAACTGCATTGAAAGATTAATTGATGGTACTTTAAAGGGTTTATAGACATGGAAAGGTGTTGTTTTCATTGGATTACAATGACAGGAAAGCAGTTGGCCTGATTTCAGATGGGGGCACTTTATTTCTTATCTGCTCTTACAACTGCCAGTAGTTCTGGTGAGTTTCTTTTATGTAAACTACTGTGGTTTAAGATTCTAAGTGGAATGGTTAGGATGGGGTAGGATTTCTGAGGCGTTCTGCAGCATTTTCTGCGAAGACAGCAGCTACTTCTTTTGTATATAGACTGCATCTGAGCTTAGAGCAGAACCGAAGAATAGGCTTGTTTTTATTTGTGCACCACTGATTCTATCCAAATACCTTGCCCAGAGTGCAGCAGCTCCAGTGGAGGTGATAGTGTTCCCTTTCTGCTTATTCTACCTGTCATTGTATGGGGAAGAAAGACACACAACCCACTTCATGGTTTTTAATTATTTTTTGGATATTTAAGTATTTTTGTTAATTACTGTGAATACTGAAGTTTTCCTCTTATTTGCATACACCCTCTTATTCAGTGTGTTATATGCATTTTGAGATTTGAGGATTTAATTTCTGTGGCTTTGAAAAAAATTTTTGACTTGAGGCAGATTCTAAATCAAGACATTTTACTCCAGAAATAAGCAGGCAGGGTAAGACTGTGGAGTAGAGAAGACAATGTAAGATGGATAATGACAACTGAAACTTTTTTAGTAAGTCCTATGCTCTTTTTTCTGGTTGTGTTTTTTGGGGTATTTTTTTAGGGTTGGGTTTTTTGTTTGTTTGTTTTTTTCCTTAGCAAAAGGTTTTTGAAATTTGGTAGCCTTGTTTCAATTTAAAAAATACTTTGAAGCCGAAACAAATGTATTCATCACCTATATTCACAGTCAGAATGGTGGAAAGTCAAGTTATGCAGACATAAAACCTCAAGAGGTACCATCAACTAATCTTACATGATTGACTAATTATAAGAAGGTAGCTCTTTTCTTTCTTTATATGCATTGAGATACACACAAAATGTTAAGCAGACTGTTTAAATGGTATTTTTTTTTGTTCTTTTACGTCTGGGCTGCTTCAAATACAAACTGCTAAAGGAGCATTCAAAACTTCACATCATGAAAAATGTCCTTAGTGTCTCAAACCAGTGTTTCACATTCTCAGTGAATGTTACAACAATCATATTCTAAGCTATGTAGCACCTAATACCAGTTATTATCTTCAGCTGAAGAAACCATTTGTTTATTGTGTTTTGCTTTGCAAAGGGAACACCAATTCAAGGAAGCAAACTGAGACTGCCAGGATATCTATCAGGGAAAGGGTTCCACTCTGGAGAAGACAGCGGCATCCTGTCAACAGCAGCTACTAGAGTCAGAGCTCAGTTTGCAGGTGAGTGTCTTGACTTTAGAGCTTCATCTACCACTTGCTTTGTGTTCTGCCTGAATGCATAGGGTCACATTAGGGTTTGAGGGAGATGTCAGAAGAGTGGGAAGGAGTGAAATTCCTACTGTCTGCCCATTGCTGAGGGTGCACATAGTCCAGACAATGGTCCTGCATTCAGATGGTTGCACAACAGCTATATTCAGCTCTGGATGTGCAAATTCATGGCTGCAATGTTCTTGACCATGGTATCTCCAATGTATCTGCCTAAGGAACTGGGGAAGAAGCACTTAATTTTAAAGGAAGGGTCTGGTTCTTCACCGTATTCAAGTTATGCTCAACTGTGATGGTGCAAAGGTGTCACTTAAGCATGACTCATCCATTTCTTTTGAAAGAACTGCAGGGAGCAGCTGTAGATAACCTTATTAATGAAATATGCCACAGAGATTTTTAAATCAGCATACAAAACCAGAAAGCAGTGACGCTGTGCTCTTCCAGGATCCTCAGAGCAGCTCTGTACAAGGGAGAGCAATGGATGGTTAGGACAGAAGATAGCTCTGCTGGCTTTCCCTCACAACTTAGGCACTGCAAAGCATACTCAGCAGTACTGGAAAATCCTGATCAAAGAGTAAATGTCTTTTAAACTACAGGTGATTTGAAAAATGAACCACCTTATATTGCAGTTTCACCATAGTGCTCTTCACACATACAAGGAACCAGATTTGTGAAGATCAAAAATACTTAATAAGTAATTGAAAAATTATGAAAACCCACATTAATGGTTTTCTGTTTAAGATTTCTTGTTGAGGTTTTTTCTTCATGGCACATTGTCTGGGCAGGCCTTTACTTTAGCAGGCTTGCTGAGAGCTCATTTACTCAGCCCTTTGTTTGGGAGAATGTATACTCTGCCCTTGTTTAGTTGCAGCATTCAACTGTCTGGGTTTTATTTTTTAAAAAAGAAGGGTACACATTTAAAAATTGGCATGTTCATTTGCGTTTCCAAGGTGCATATACTGAGAAATCATGAATGCATGAAGAGATCAGATACTGGGTTTTATATTTTTGTTTTTTAATTTTCAATTCATAGCTGAGAAAACGGCAGGGGAAAGAAAGGCTCTGGCTGTTGAGTGAAGGTGCAATGCATGTCTATTAAGTCAAGAAAAGCTGCCAGGAAAAGTCTTTTTTAATGAGATGTGCTAGTGAAAAATTAACTGTGTATCAGTGTTTGATCTTGCATTTCCTTTTCTTTAGTGTGAGATACAGAATCGTTTAGCTTGCCTGGTGGAGGACTAAAGTTTAGTTTGTGCAATAAGGAGTTTTGGGGGTTGCTAAAGACCTAGAAAAGACCTGCACACCTTTTCCAACCTTACTGATGGTTACCTTCACTCTTTCCAGAAACCAGAAGAACTCCGAGCAGACCTGGTAGCCGAGCAGGAAGCAAGGCTGGTAGCAGGTCAAGCAGCCGCCGAGGCAGTGACGCGTCTGACTTTGACATTTCAGAAATCCAGTCTGTATGCTCAGATATGTCAGAGACTGTGCCTGCTACAAGCAGACCGACACCCCGAGCAGGTTCTCGGCCAGGATCAGCCAAGCCTTCTAAAATTCCAACCCCCCAGAGAAGGCCACTAGCCAGCAAATCAGACAAGTCCTTGAAGAGATAATATGATTGGCTCCACAGGTCTTTTCCTTTTGCATTAAATATTTAAGTTCGTAAGATGTAAAATATTATGTAGAAATTATTGTGAAATATCGCAAGAGGTGGATTTTTAATTCTGCAGATGGCCTTATTTGTGTATTTGTCTTCTTATTTTATGTGTATAATTTTTGTCAGATTTGTTTTTGGTTCTGCCATATCCTGTGAGAAGGGGGAAGAGTTCTAATGTAAACTAACAGTTGTACACAGTAACATGTAGAAAGTACACTAAAAATAATTGCCGAATGTACAGTGTACTGAATGTACAGTAAGTCTCTGCAACCTCAATAAAATAGGCCTATCACTATGTCATTAGTTAACAGTAAAGGATACCTCATGATTTTTCTTTAAAAAAGAAAAAGAATACTAAAAGCCAAAAGACACAATTACACATTTTGAGCTAACTAAGGAAACACTAAAGGACGTACATCAAAACTACTAAGGAATACAAACCCACATTCACCGTACCCTTATTTATACAGCATCTCTGAGAGAACTCACAGAGTTAATTAAGCACTCGCCAATAATACGATACTCCAATACCTTGCAGCATTTCTGTGCCATTGCTTTCAATGAGGCCAGACACATTCTGGATATCTGAACTACTATTCTGTAAGAATATCAATATAAAGTGCATTCATGTAAATGTGAGGTTTTCTTTTGCTTGAGTGGATGGTAGCACTGTATCATTGAACTCATTTTGTATCAAAGCAATTTTGCTTGCAGAAAGCTCCGAAATAAACATGTCCCTTAACTTTAGTTCTATTGTATTTCTTATTTCACAGGAAGGTAATCTTCCGTGTTATGTTTTAAGGCATATACCATTTCAGATAACCAATAATTACCATAGGAACACAGGCTTTAATGTTATTTCCCATTATCAGCAATCAGATTTTGGTTAGCTACTGTATTGGTTTAATAAAACACTAAATTGCATATATCAGATCATATGAAATTATACGTAGTTATTATGTGTCGATAATTATTTTCTCCATATTAAATGGTGTCATTTATGTACCATGTATGAAAGACATAAAGAGTAATTCACCTGTTCTATTAGTCAGTGAAACATTTTAGCCATTCATGGATTCTTCAAAAGGATTAATAGTTCCATTTCACTAGAAAAAAAGGTGCAGCTTCAAATGGGAGGGCTGTAGCCTGACTGGATTGTTGCTGTGGTAAGTAGTGACAGAATCCCTAGAAATTTCAAATGTCCTTTGATAATATGAGAAAGACTTGGGTAGCATTTGGCCAACATGCAGACCCAATAGTCTAAACCTGACTGTTCATATATCAGAAAAAGCTGTACCTTTAGTGTAGGAATTTTAGGTGAAGAAATCAATGCCAGCTAAAAGAACCCAAGGATGAAGTAGATTACTGTCACTTGTTGGTGATCGCAAAACAGGGGAGGATGGAATTGGGGAAGTTCATTTATTGTATGTAGAGAATCATCCAGTATTTGAAAACAAATTAACAGTAAATTAAACAGGATTAGGAATTCTGTTAAAACCCTAAATCTGTCTCCAGATGTTATACCTTACTTAATTAACTTCTTCCAAAAAAATATTTAACTGCTTTAGATTAATACTAAGAACTCCCAAAACTAAGAGACTTTCCAACATTCTGTTCCCTGTGTTACAAAGATCATACTGACAAAAATCTGAAAATAAACAGTAGGTACTCTATACATCTGTGAACCAAGGATGAATCTGCAGAATTTCATGGAAAAGGCATATTGTGGACTTACCAGTAAGTGATAGGCAGCTCAGGTTTAGTGTAATATTTTTGTAAAGAAAGAAGTGATATTCAATTTCCATCTTCCTGTAATTAAAAAGCATTTCTTCTTTGGTACCAGCATAAATGGAAGAGGGAGGATCAGCACTACAGCCATGCCTCCGTCTTTTTCAGTCGCATGAGTTTCTACACAACCTCATAATCAGAGATGACTTTTCTCTGTTTTATTACCTTCCTTTTAACAATAGGTGTTGATTATAAATTCACCCAACCTGCTGGATGATCATAAGTAGAAGATAATTTAGTGTGGCCTAGACTCTTTTAGCTGTATATTCTGTGATTCTCCTGCACAGTGAAGGAGAAGAGGTGACGGGGAGAGAACAAGGGTTGGAAAGCCTATAGCGATGACAACTGTATTGTTAAGTGAATGATATATATTTAGCACTTGGAAAAGCTGCTTCAGTTCTAGGCTTCTTTACTTTTTCAGTAATTTTCAGCTTTTTGCCTTTCTGTTTTGCTGCCTTCAAACTGGGAAAGCGTCCACAGAATTTTCTGAAATCTGTAAGCAAAAAATTCACCATTTGAAGAGCTAGTGATGCCTCCTGGCCTAGGCATCCTTAGCTTAAGGTGTATTGTGAGCCTCTTACTTACATGCTAATGTAATAGATGACAGTAATTCAGGCTTTGCCTCCATCACATCTCTTCACAAAGCATAGGGATGAGGTTATATGGAATGCTAATTTAAAAATTAATGCATTTCTTAAACTCTTATGCAAACAACTATGCCACACCGTAGTCAGCAGCAGAACTGGAACTCGTAGCTGCTGATGTCTGCCATAGGACCAACAGGACTCTGAGCACCCCACAACTTGTATACAAGAAAGGGGCTGTAGTGTTAGATGTGTTTGTCAGAGTATGTGGCAAGAAAACACAGTGCTGAGCACTTGCTTTTAATATTTGGTAAGTAGGCACAGTAATGGAAAATCAGCATTGCCTCATTTGCTGTATCTCAATACAGCTGCCCTAACCACTTCCAGGTGTTTCCAGTTCCTAGGCTGTGTGGTAGCACCTGAGCTCATCCTAGAGGAGAAGTATTTAGCTAGATGTTTGCTCCGACTGCAGGATATGGAAGGGAGAAGTGGTGTTGGGAGGTTTATGTCCTCATGCAAAGTGAGTAGAAATCTACAGAACGAATAAAATGTGATTCCCTAATAGTTCTCTCTCTGCTGAATTTAAATAACTTGTTTGCAGGCATGAATGTGAGAGACATGGTTGGTTTGGTTTCTTACTTTTTTTTCCAGTGGAGTCAGTGAATTAAATGCAGGTAGGTTACTCATCTCTATATAAAAAAACTCCTTTTGTTTCTTAAAAAGAGGAGCATTGCAGAGGAAAATTGAGAAATAATGAATGAGGCAGTAGCTTAAATTCTCTATAACATGCATGAAAATGGTGCTGGTGGCTGACAATATTGAGGTATTTTTAATCCCTCTGTTTAGACTTGTTCAGAGTTTGGCTGTTGCAAAGTAAGTAGTATCTGACCTGAAGCTAAAGGAGGCTTAGGGGTTATTTTTTCATAGTTAGGTAGTTTTTCTGAACTGAAATTGTTTAAATGGTCTGAATTGCAGCTTGGGGTGCTCAAACTGTGTTTCTGTATTGGAAGGCTGAAGGAAAGTGTGATGAAGGTGAGTTGTGTAACTTAGCTGGAATCCTGGCTGAGTAAGTATGAGAGTGTTAATAGATGTGTTCTTAGAACTTAGATGATTGAATATGAGTAAGAACCCCAACCCATAAATCAGGCCTTGTCAGCATCTACAATAATTTTTATTCCTCTGGAAGGAGGCAGACTGAGTGGTGATAGCTCTGTCCTGACTGGGAAAGCTGATGTGGAGCTTTTTGTGGGGGTCATGATGATCTTTACAACACTTTGGGAAATATCCAACATTAATTTTTTTCTTCTTTTTGTGGCTTGATTATGGCTCTTCCAAGTCATAGAATCATAGAATAATTTAGGTTGGAAAAGACCTCTCAGATCTTTCTCTTCTTTAGGCAGAATAATGGGGACCTAGGGATCTATGGAAGAGTTTGTGGTGTCTGGGCTATTTTTAAAGGCAGTGAGTTCATATGATAAAGACATATTTCTATATTTAAAAGCCAATGGTCAAAGTATAAGACAGGACATAAGTCAGCTCAAACAGGATGATAAAATTAGGCTTGTAAAATATTTGTAAATACTACAAATATTGAGAAACTTTACATTTGCTGATTCAATGAGGAGATGTGACTTTCAGCAACACTGATTTGAAACTTTATAGATCAGTAGTCTAATACGGAATAGATCCTTTTTATTGAAACAGTAAGCTCAAGGAAACTACTGATCAGTTTAGACTTGAAAAAGTGATAGAAGAAATAATAAATGTGATATTAGTAGAAACTTGAATAAATCTACTACATAAGAGTTGGCTTAGCTTTTGGAGGGAAGTCATGCCTTAGAAGTTGCCTGGAAGCCCTTGAAAAGATCAGTTAGCGTGGACAAAGGTTGAAACTGACCACATAGCTTTGCAGAAAAAAAAAAAAATCAACAAGGTCTCAAAGAAATAAGCACTTATGGGTTCAGAAGAAAGGTCTTACTGAGGGTAAAAAGCACGTTGAAAGCTAAGCAAGACAGCATAGGAGAAGGTGGTCAGTTTTAAAAGAATAAAGCATTCTGCAGTGGAGCCCTTGACAGGTTTTAACACAAAGCTACAAATGCTGGCTCAGAAGTTCTTGTAGGACACATTGTTGGAAGGGTGCTCTGGAAAAAAGCATCACTGTGTTTCTGTGATTCATCATGCCTCTTGGGAGGTGAGCATTGCTTTCCAGTGATGCTGGGGATCCCACAGTGATTCACTCAGCCCTAGACAATTAACCTTTAGATAGCTAATTTAAGGAGAATGAATCCCACCCCAAATGAATGAGTTTGTTTCTAGCTAAGAGTAACACAGAATGGGATTTTCATGAGTGGTTTGGAAGTTCTTATCAGTTACACTTTTGGTGCATGAAACGTATTTTAGAGATGTGCAAAGCATGGGCCATCATATAGTTTAGCATTTCTAGTAACATTCAGGAAATGCAAACCATGTAAGATTGGTGGAGGATCCAGTCATGTTATCACTCTCATACTTCAGGAGTTTTTGAGCATTCCTGGGATCCTTTGGTACCAAACCCAAGTACGAGCAAGCGTGTTCCTCTCCGTGTTACTCCGAGTCACATCTGTCTCTGCAAGGCACCTGCAAATCCTGTTTCCTTTTAAGTTTTCCAATCACTCATCCTCCTGGGATGCAGTGGAAATGAATGCATCTTTCATGGAACACTGGTGGATGACCATGCACATCCTCAACACCTAAACCATTAAAAAAACCCTTGTCATCGAAAAGAATACCATGCTGATGTATTTCTCTTCCTTTCAAGTGTCCTATGGATCAGAGGAAGATAATGGAAAGGGGTTTTTACAAAAACCATGAGTTCTTCATTACTTTGGTGTGGTTGCTTTTGGTTGTTTTGGGGTTTTCTTTCCTACTTGCATTCTAAATACACACAATTGAGTGTGGCCATGCATAAATAGCTCTTTCTGGAATGAAGAAAACTAAAAGTAAGTATTTCTTTGAATAGCTATCCATTCAGTCAGAAACTAATCCAGAGTACAGTTTGATATGTTGGAACTCAAGGGCAAAACATAGATATTAATTTTAAAGCAGATGTAATTTCTTTTGTGAAAATATAATGAGATGCAGTAAACAAACCACACATAAATTAGGCAAGCCTAAGGCAGGCAAGACAGTAGCAGTGAAGGCTGTTTCCATGCATTGTTATTCTTTGCAGAGTATATTCACAAATACTTGATACAGTTGTTCTGAACTGTACAGCAGCTCTGCAGCATTTCCTATTAAATTGAACAAACTGAATTTTTCAGTCTGTGTTTGTGGCACTGTAACAAAAGGCAAAGTGATGCTTCCTGTGGCCAGATGGTGAGGAGGGTGTGCAACCCCCAGCTTCTGAACTTGGGCTGAACCTCCTGATTATGGTCCCTGTGCAGGCACAGCTGCCTCCTGAGAGACCTGGCAGTGACGGTCGGGAGGTGATGCCTTATTAGTTCTGCTGATGCTTGGGAAGAGTGTGAGCCTGACCACAGAGTTTTCAAGCACTGGAACCTTCTTTAAGTTCATTGATATAGTCAACTCACCAACACAGACTTGTGCATAGAATTTCTTTTTCACACACATATTGCATTTACCTCAAAGATGAACTAATAAAGAAGTGATCTTTAATATGCTGTTATCTCCACAAATTTCAGGGCATTTATTTCTCTCTTTTTTTATTTCCCTGCCTCTCCATGCCCTCCAGCTTATCAGGACTTACGAAATCTTTCTAGATTTTTGATGAGGGTTTTATTCCTAAAGATGCAAAAGAATTTTAATATAGCTCTTGCTAGTGGGAAGGCTCTTCTTAATTACCAATGGAAACTTCAGTACCTGAATGAACACTTAATATTTGATAGCCTTAAAGGTTTCCATGTGAGAGCAAGCTCCTTCTCTCCTCTGAGTTCCCACTCTGTTTCCAACAATATGTTCATGGCTCTCCAAAAATATTGCAGTGATCTCATCCCAGTAAAATAACCCTGGCCAGTGTTAGTCCAAACCCTCAGTTAGGCTGTAAGTGGCTAGAGGAGTGTTAGGCTGTCCCACCAACAACCTCTCCCTGCATTGCAGGAGAGATGCCTTGAAGCTGGGGGAAGAAACTGCCCATTTTGGTGGCAGAGGGTAACCAAATGTGTCCGTGGTCTGTCGATGGGCAGAGCTGGTGGCTGACATGGGTGGCATACAGCTGCTTGGTGGCCTGGTTTCATGAGAACAAGACTTCTGCCATAGCTGTGACAGCTCACCCCCCTGGCAGCAGGAGGGTTTATTTCCCCGGATAGACTATGCTCTAGTGAAACACTAACAGAAGTAGGAAATTAGTCAGGAATTTCCTAAATAGTAATGTAAATTAAAAAGGGGGGGATTACCAGCTGGAGTTCAGTTTTCCAATCAAAATGGCAGTGATTAAGGAATCTTTCCCTTGTCTTAGATATATGGCCTCCTGTGTCCAGTAATGTCTTTTCATAGTCTTTATATATTATTAGTCAGTCTCTGGCCCTGAATGCTGTGTTACTGAACTCTAGGGTATAAAATGTGGTCTTCAGTACTACATAAATAAAAGCAAATATTTTCATCTGATTACTCAAGTGATGTTGAGGGAGTTTGAATTCAGGCACAGTGATCTCATTCGACCATTAAAAAAGTAAAAACTATGAAAAAATATATAAATGTGCAATGATTATGTAGGGTAATAGTGTTAAAGTGCTGAAAGCATTCAGAAACACCTGTTGGATGGGCAATATTTTAGGCAGCTGTATTAAGTGATGACTTGAAGAGGTCAGATTTGGAGGTTAGTGGTGGGTTTTTTTTTTAATTAAGTGCCTGTGTATGAGATTATCAAACTGAGGTCATTTGGATGTATATGTGATTTGGAAGGTAGAGTTGGAGATAGAATCAGTTGGCTTAAAATACATGAGGAGAAGACATCTAGTTGCTGTGATATTAACTTTCAAGGAAACACTTTTACCATGAATTGTGCTGTGTAAACTCACATCTGTAGTCTCAGACTGGAGCACCAGCTGTGTCTATCGCTGGAGAGATCTAGGAACAATGCATGTCAGAAAGAATTACAGCATAATTTATGCATACGTCTTAGAACAGCAGAAATACGGCTGAAATCCATGTGCCTGTAGACAAAATGTTTTGTCCCAGTTCCAATCCTGTCCAAGGATGCTCTATCAGAGCGATAAAATGTCATTGCAAAGAAAAAGCATAGTTCCTAATTAAAGTCTGGAATAAATGTGCAATTCAAGTAGAAATAGCCAACAGACTTTTCAATTAAAGTGTGAGCAAGTCCCACAGTACAAAGCTGTTTTCCTGGCTCTGAGTATTGCTGTGGGGAGGTGGTTTAGGACTGACTTGATCAGTCCTGGAGGAAGATGACTGAAAATCAAATTTCATTTAATTTTAATTTCAATTTTTAAGTCAGTGTTTAGTTGTGTTTTCTGTCAAGGTTATTCTTCAGTTAGTCTTTCAGGAGGGGAGACTGGCCAAAAAACCCCAAGGAGTCTCAGATTTAATGTCATATCTTGCAAGAACTATTCTTTGGCCAGGCTCTGTTCTGGCAGTAAAGCAGGAGATGAACCGTGCTTCTTCAAGCTGATACAGTATTGGGAGAGTCTTTACTCAGGCAGATGTTGCAAAACAGTGTAAAGAAACAAGACAGAGTACCAGGCTGGATGATATTGGGGTATTTCCTGACACAGTTCTGTAAGACACCAATATAAAGAACTGGTGTTGGTGATTGTTCTGTAGTTAAGAAGAAGGAAAAAAAAAAAAAAAAGAAAAAAAAGAAAAAAAAGAAAAAAAAGAAAAAAAAAAAGGTCAAGTTACTGGAAACATGAAAAATACCATATGGGATAGTTTCCTGGCTAGTCTTGGTTTGTCTCAGAAATGCTTTGGTGATGCTATGCTTCCAATAACCATTAGTATAACAAAACACGCTCTGTTTCCAGCACTTCTGATGGTGACTCTCCTCTCAAACCTCTAACTCTTTGTTGTCTGGCTTGGTGGAGTGGTTATGGCAGTCTGTCAGCACTTCTCCTTGGTCACTATGGCTGCATTGACAGTGATGACAAGCCAAGCTGGCAAAATAGCGAAGGCATTTCTTGCTCACAGGAAGATGGTTTTATTTTTGTTCTTGGATTTCTTGGTTCTGGGTTAAAAATTATGATGACTATTTGGTACTTCTGTTGGCTATGGTGAATGAAACCAAGATATAAAGAGCAATGGGAGAATGCAAAAGTCAGTCTATGTGAATACTTAGAAAAATCCCAAGTAAATACAAGTCTAACTTTAGTAGTGTGCCTTAGGGTGTATTTTCCTGTTCATACAAATCTCTTCCTAGCATACAGTTCACCTGGAGAATGGAATTCAAAATGTACTGAAACAGCTTTTTCTTTTCTTCTTAGGCCAACAGGTGGTTGATTTAGAATGGGATAAGATTTCTGTGTACTTCCAAACTTTCTCTTATGTTAGAGATATCAAGGTATCTGAGTTTTGCTCCAAAGAAGTGTTTAAAATTAAAAAACAGATGAGATAGGAGAGCAGAAAAACAACTCTTGGTGAAGTTAGAACTGCTCTGAACAACGTGGTCCAAAGAGCAAATGCTCAAATGCATCTTGTTTCCAAAGGTAACATGTACCAAAACTGCAGTGCAAAAGTGTTCGTGCCTCCTAGCGAGGGTCCTAAATACAAACATATGGTTACTGTGTCACTGCTGGTCCCTCACTCTGGTAACTGTAAGCTCTGCAGAGTGCTGGTCTGCTCTCACCATTGCACATCTAAAGAGTGGAAAGAAGGGAGGCAGGAATATTCCTTTGCAAATAGGAAACAGAGAAGCAGATTAAGCAATTTGGCTGGGAATATTGAGGAAATTTGCTGGCAAATCAGGAAACTGGTTTGGCGCACACTAGTCTTGATCAAGTCCTCAACTTGAGAAGAATATCTCTCTCTTTCAAGCACATCATTATTTAATTATGTCTGTTTAGGAAACTAAATTTAATCGTTCTTGTCAGAAAATACATCCCAGCTTATCTGGAAATTTAAATTATGATTAATTTCAAAAATAGCTAAATGTCAGTGTTTACTCCTAGAGTATTATCTGTTGGAGAAGGCATTGGATGTGTGAGTTACAAATGTACAAGTCAAGAAGTTACACTACACTGTGCCTATCAAATGTTTCTGCTAGAGAACACAGGCTCAGGGGAAACACAAACATGAATATGAATTTATCTTTCAGTTTTGGGCTCTGGAATGTTTCTGTTTTAACAGTGTTCTAATAAAACCAAAACATTGAATCTTTCCCAGCAAAGTTATAAATAGAAAGTAGGCACCCTACTTCTTATACAGAAAAATAAACTGCAAAAGATCACAAAATGAAAAGAATTCAATTTAAAATGCTCATGTTTTACTTGTATCTCAGAGCTGCTGCACTTCTGTAACAAGCAGCTGCTATTTCTCCTTCATTTTCCTGTGTAATTGATTTATTCTTGTGACTGAGAATGGCATGATGCAGCACGAACAAGACAAATGGCCTTTCTGCACAGTGGCCTCTCTGTGCCTCTGATGGGTGAGCTGAGGGTGATCCTCAAGTGTAGATCAGCTCAGCAGCTTTGGGGCTGTGAAAACTATGCAACAAGAGTCCATTAGGGGGACAGGTCAAAATGTTCTTCTGCTTCTGTTATAGAATTAGACAACAATTTAGGCTGGAAAGTCCTCTAAGGTAATTGAGTCAAACCAATTGAGTCAGCAGTGCCAAATCCACCACTAAACCATGTTCTGAAGTGCCACATCTACACATCTTTTAAATACCTCCAAGGATGGTGAACACTTCCCTGGACAGCCTGGTCCAACACTTCAGAAACATTCCTGGTAGTACATTTTTTGTAACATTGAATCTAAACTTCCCCTGGTTCAAACCACACCATGTTTATCTGGGTCTGGAACTTGCTCTGTAGATTATATAAAACTGGGAGGAGTGGCTCATACACCAGAGGGTTCTGTTGACATTCAGAAGGGTCTTGACAAGCTGGAGAAACAGTGGGCAGGAACTACATTATGTTCACCAAGGGGAAGTACAAAGTTCTGTACCTGGGAAGAAATAACCTCAAGTGCCAGGATATTCTAGGGTCTGACCAGCGGGGAAGCAACTTTTCAGGAAAAAATCTGGGGTTCATGGTGGATACAAAGTTGATTGTGAGCTGGCAGTGGGTCCTTTGTGGCAAAGGTGGCCAACAGCCTCTTGGGCTGCACTAGCAAAAGTATTGTCAGTGGATTGAGGGAGGGGATCCTTCTGCTCCACTCAGCCATGGTGAGGCCACATCTGGGGGGCTGTGTCCACTTTTGGGCTTCCCAGTACAAGGCATGGAGGTACTAGAGGGAGCCCAGCAAATTACCAGAGTGATGCAGAGACCGAAGCATTTTCCATAAAATGAGAGAGAGATGTTTATCTGATTGGGGCAGAGTGGAGTCAGGTTCTCCTTGGTGGTAACCTATACAAGTTGGACTACAGGGACAATAGCTGGAGACTTTGTTGTGAAGATGGCTTGAATGTTGGAACAGGTTGCCTAGACAAGCTGTGGAGTTGCTGTCCTTGGGAGATATTAAAAACCTGATTGGACATAGTCTGGAGTGAGATGTTGTAGCTGGCCATCCTTGAGGTGGGGATGGCGCTGGGCTAAATGATCCCTGGAGGTCACTTCCAACCTCAGCAATTCTCTGATCCTGTGACTTACAACCTCATCTTCAGAAAATACAAAATCTCTTTCTTAATGAGATTTGATATTTATAGTACTATTGAATTGAAGAACATCAGCCATGGCTTTCGTTCCCGGGGAGCTTTAATACAGGTAGACAAGACTTAGGACCATAAAAAAGAAGGGGAAAGAAACAAAGGGATTTGCTTAAGGCAAGCTGAAAGCCATATTTCCTCATTCTTTGCACAGTGCTCTATTCACAAGTAATTTCTACCCCCACCCCTCTGCAACCCCCAAACCACTTTGGATTTTGTTTCAAAGTCTGCATTGTTAAAGAATGGGATATGAATGCACAGATCTCACTTATTATAAATATACTAATATAGATTATATTTCTGAACCAAGTTTGCCCTCTATTCAGCACTTGGGGGAAACAGAGGTACATTCATTCTGTGAGAACCTCTTCAAAGATCTGTTCACAGCCACTCATGGGAAGTGCTACATTGCTGGGCATGTGTGAGAGAAAAAGCACTTTAATTGAATGCGTGAGTATCTAACTGACTGCCAGATTGTGACTGGCCTCTTTGCAAGCCCAAAGTCGCCACGTTCTGCTGGGAGCAAGAAACTGCTGCAGGAATGCCCCATCCTCTTACTCTATGAGCTGCCCAGTAGACCAGGCACTGCAGAATGAAGACAAATCCTCAAAAACGAGGACACCTTGCAATACAGGTCGTTCATTTAGCTAAATGTGACACTTCCTAAATGTGACTACTATCTGTGTACAGAGCTGTGAGCTAGAGGTACTCAAAAGGAGTTGAATGCTTTTCAATTTGTGTAGGAAAGAAAAGTTTCTAGAGTGCCGAGAGCTAAGAGTAGTCTGGGGTACAAAACTGCTGTGAAGTTGAAGGGACGGTTTCAGTTTTATGCAGTGCTCTTTTGACTTTGTCTCTCTTCAAGTTTTGTTCAAACTGGACACATCTGCTCAAGAGCAAAATTTGGCTTTAGCTTCCCTACAGTGCTGTGGGATGTTATTCTGTTCTCTAATGCGTGTGTGCAACTCTTGCTCCATAGATGTGAAAGAAGTCACAAGTCATACTGTTTTTAAATGTGGACTCCAGTTTCTCTCTGTACCTTTGCTTGCTTGTTGTATAATATGTTTCAATTTCTGTCCTTCCATTATTAAAAGCTAATCTACTTATGTTTTCCTAGAAGAATACCCTGATGGATACTAATAATACAAAGCATCCATAAAGCAGGTGAAACAGGGTGGGCAAAGGCAGCAGGGTACCCAGGGATGCACTTAGTGCTGTTTGTTAAAAATAAGTAAATCTGCTTCAGGAGATTTGATAAATGTTGATTTTGCTTGTAGAGAGCAAAAGATAAAAAGCAGTCCCCCTCATCTTTTTTTTATGCAAAATGAAAGGAACTGATGTAATTGTTCTAAATTCAGTACAATGAAGTGCTATTGGAGCAGTGCCAGCAGTGTATTTCCTGCCAGTGTCTGCTCCTCCAATCAGTTTAATTATGAGCAATTGTTTGGGTTGTGCTGCGAAGAAACATTAGAGAATGGAAAAAAGAACATACTTCAGGTCGTTATTTTGCAACTGATTCATGGTTTGGCAGAAACCATTAACTAGATTTTATGCTTTACAACCCTGTAATAGTATCAGCATGGATCAACCTTGCCATATAAGCACATACAGCACAAATCCACCGTTTATTTTGACAAGGTTCTAGTTGAAGCATTTGAAAAATGCTGAAATAACATCAGCTATTGGCTAGAATTTTTGGTTAATCATGTGCTGCTCTTATCCAAGGGATCTAAGCAGGCTATGAAAAACTGGCTATTGTTAATGTCTCCTATGTTTATCTGTCATGTTGAATTTTTATAATCATTTCTCTTGTGCTTGACACACATCTCATGTCTTGCTGCTACATGCAGAGGCATTTTGTAATCCTAGATCTGTTCTCTTGGAGGGGCAGACTGGATGAAGATGGTTCTTTCCCCAGCTTGCAGGACTGTTCTCCTTTTGACTGTTTTTCTTGGAATGTTGAAGACTTAATTAAGCTAACAGGACTGTTCTGGAAGTGAATCCTGATTAAAGTGTACTTCAGCTTGCGTGGAATAGTTTTCATGCAAACTAGAGAGGGTGTTTACTGGGGCAGTGCCTCTGTGCTGAATAGTCTCAGTGCAGAGATCTTGCAGGACAAAGCCCAAAATGCCTATTAGTGCTGCTCGGCAGCCCAGTCAGCTGCCAGGACAGGAGCCAGCTGGGCATGGCACTCAGCGGTGGAGGGGATGAGGTTTTCACTTTGTTAAGGCTGATGTAGCCACCCTTGGTGTCATTCCTCAGCAAGCAGAGGATTTTAGATTTCAGACATTGCCAGATAGTATTTAGCAGCAAACTAGAAGGAAAAAAAATAAATCCCTTGGAATAGAGAAAATAATGGATTTTTAACACTTGTGGCAAGTGTTAGTTTCAGGGTTTCATTCCTAGATCTCATATGACATGCTGCACAATAGCATGCTCCCTGCAGGAATGTCATATAAACTAGCCTGATCTGCATCCTGTTCTAAGAAAACAAAATAGGTACTTGGTTTTGTATTTGCTAACGGGAAATGTTCATTCCCCCCCCCCCACTCTAGTGTGAATTGTGTACACACCTTTGTTTTCTGATACCAGAACAAATTTTGGATAACTAATACATCTCTCCTTGCACAGAGTAATATGGGATTAAAGCAAATAAATTGGATAAATACAGCAGGTGGCATTTTGCATCTCTGCCAGATTCTGCAGTCTTTACATTAAGCATGTTTCTTAGATGTAGATTAGCCTGCAAAGTTCAAGGGGTGCAATGGTCCAGCTGCTTGTAAAAACATGGGGATCCAGCTGCAACTCATCCACATCTTGGACTGCTCCACTTCTGCTGCTAAAACGTGAGCAGTGATAATTTCTAGCAATGAAGTTCTGAATTTCAGCAGAGGTCAAAAGTAATAGTTAGAGGAACTAAAGTCTTGTGTTTTGATCCTATGTTTAGTACTTTTGTATATATCTGTTTAACCGAAAGATCATTTAAAATGAAAGACATCGTATTTTGCCTGATGGAATGCTGCACCTCAGTTACTTAAGCATGGCTGGGAAAATCATTTTCCATTAGGAAGCAGTGTTTCCTGTGAATACAAATTCTTCCCTTGTAGAGATGTTGAAAAAGGAACAGTAATCTTGGTTGCTGCAGGAAGCAGAGACAGGGCAAATGAAAATGATGTTTAGAAAAGTAGGATCAAAAGCATAATTAGAGATAAGGAGATAAGACCATGTGATACATCATAAATATTACCAGCGAAGAGCATAGATTAAAATCACTCTATTCTAGGTCAATTTAATAGAATAAAACCATGAAAAATGTTTTTATTCCAGCCACTGACATATCTAATAAATAAGGGCAGAGGTGGGTCTCATAAAGAAATTTCCATTACCAGTGGTGTTTTCAAACGCTGTGTTTTGTCTAAAAATAAAATTGGTTATGTTGCCAGATTTATAACTTGTATTTTTCCTGCTATATTCTCAGAGTTACCCAGAAAAAGTGCTGTTGATTTGAGAGTATGGCTATGATCTGCTCCTGCCACCTTCTGCTGTACCCTCAGGAATAGACAAAATAAAATGAGTTCTTACCTGATCCTTTTACCAGTCTCATTATACTGCTTCACTTTACTTGCTGATTGTAGGGTTTTTTTGCATGAGGAGGAGATGTTCCCCTGATTTTCTCTGGTTTCAGTGTTGAACCTCATCTTTCATTGTATTGCTTCATTACCCAGGTTTTGTTTGTGGTAGGCTGTCTCTTTTTGGAAACAACTTATGACTGTACTGAAGGGCACAGTTCCTAATACAACCTCCATGTGGAAGCTGGTATTTTTTTTATTTCTATGTTGTTTTCCTCCCACCCTTAAAACAATTATTTTATAGACTCTCTCCCCTTTTCCTTTATTTATTGAGGGTCTTTGGGAGGGACCTTGTTCAAGGGTTTTTAGAAATCCAAGAAAACTACTTCAGTCATATCCCCCTTGCAGGGACACTGGTAGGATGCTGACACCTGACTTTGCTGTTTTCTGGGAACACTCCTCCTCAGGCTATCTCACTGGCCAGTGGCTGCTGCTTCTATTTCCTGCTACAGTTTGCTACCAATTTCTCAAGTTCAGAGATGAAATTTATTGTTTAACAACTACTCAAGTCACAGAGAACTCTTAAGGGAAAAAAAGGCAAGGAAAAAAATTTTACACTGAATTTGCTTCTTCACATTTTTCTATTACTGTCAGTCTTTTATAGTAGTGGCTGGAGTTGGATATTACTACCAAGGAAGAGTTTTAGTCTCCATATAGCATCTCCCAATAAAGATTTATATAGTCTTTGTATATAGCTTAGTATATAAATGAGCTGTAGAACATACATTGCATGGCAGGAATTATGCAGTGCCTGAGCACTGGTACCCTGTCCCATCTGTAGCGTTAAGCTGTTGAAAAGGTTTCTGGCATGATTTTGGCCTGAACCAACTTTTGCCTTCATAAGCAACTCCTGAGCACAGTTTGGGAGTCCCTTTACTTCATGGTCATTGGTTTCGATGGATTTTCATGTATTTAAACTAGAAAAAAGTCTTTGGAAAGACACTGATACTGCCTCTTCCCCCATGTCTATTTCCTTGCAGTGCCCTCAGCAGAGTAATCAAGCAAGTGAGCTCTGATCCCTTTCCTAGAAGGGAATCTTCAGCAACATCCATACAAAAGAAAGCAGCTGCCACCTCCATGGGCCTCCACAGGCTCTTTCTTTTCACCTAACATATTTGCCTACAGTCAGTGAGATTTAAACTCCAGGGAGATACCCCAACAGAGAAGCACTGTGGCTCTGGCTGTGCTTGGTCAGCTTGAAGAGGCCAAAAGGAAGATTAATTGACTTGAGCTGGCAGCATGAACCTGCCACTGAGATCCAAACTAATATCTCTGTGCAGCCCATCAGCCTTACAGTATAAAATCAAAAGATTCTCTGTTTTCATAGTCTGTCTCTGACACCAGCCAACAGCAGATGCTTTGGCTAATGATGTTTATATGCAGACCAGCTTGTGGAGAGTTACCCCCAATACTGCTAAAATTACTATCTACTGTGTGATGTATATAGGACCTTAAACTTCAGATCGAGGGGAAAAAAACCATAACAGTGTAAGAAACTCACTGGGTACTACTATAATAAAATTATTTCAAGCTGACATTTATTGCACATGATGTGTTTTAACTTTTTTTTTCACCATCAAGAATAATTTGCATTGTGGCCTTAGAATTCCTTTCATGTATCTCTCAATTCCTCTCTCACTTCATGCTGTTGGCTAGATTGTAAACTCTGCAGGCAGAACTGGCTTTGCACCTTTGCGTGACTTTTAGCATTTTTATAATCCCTTGTTTTATAGTATTTTTTTTAGTTGGTCAGGCTGCTTTATTCTGCAAATCTGTCCATAAAGACAAAAACATTCTAGATCTTTGAAATGTTCTTACCAGAAAAAAAATGTATTTCTACCAAAATAGTAAAAAAATATTTCATTCTTTTTCTAATTATGGACCAATTTTCCCCAAGCTAAACAACAAAAATACTTGTCTGAAGGAAACTTACAGTTTTGTTTTCAGGAGTTATTGGCTTTGAATTCAAAATCAACTTCCACCCTTCGGCTAATTTTTTTTGGTTTGCCTCATGAGAATTCTCCTTTGTTTGCAACCTGCTGTGTAGCTAAATATGTGAAAAATGTGAAGATTGAGAGTTTTATGGGATCACTAGCACTGTATTTGATTAGTACTTTTCTTCACAAGTGTAGAATTAATTACTTTTTAACTTTTATCTATTTTTTAAGTCCATGCCTTCTTTCTGTATCAACTTGCCTTGTTCTGGTGTGAGTGCAGCCTAAGTGGAAAAAGATCCAGTATTACAAAAATGAATTGCTGTACCTTTCAGGTGCTAACTGCAGATGCAAGTCCTCTAACTAGTATTCAGTTAAAAATGATTGTGGTTATCTTCTGTTATTTATATTGTTTCTATTCAAATATGCTAAAGGGAGTCCTGTCCTGCTCGGCATGCTGTAGATGTTCCAAACAGTTTCCAATAAAGTGTTGGTTTGCCTATTTGGATGCCATAGCTGGAAGGCAATCCAGCCTTCCTGTCAGAAGCATCTTCTAAGCACAGATTCACAGGCCATGCAGAAAGGCCTGAGAAATCCGCATTCTTGACAGATTTGCCACTTTTCTCTTGGCATTCAAAAGGCTGAGATAAAATTGCCAAGACTGAGGGATGCTGCACCAGGAATACTGTCTTGGGATAGTGATGGGTCACCACCACTGGCTGAAGAGACTGCTCTATTCCTTCTGCTGCAACTTGATCATGGTGTGAGACTGGAGATCTGAAACAAGTCTCCTCTTAGTGTTAAAAAGAAAAGTAGAGCTCAAGGGAAATAAAAATGTTACTGTACAGATTTCAATTGCTGATCATTAATTAAGGGTCCCCACAAAGTCTAGGAAAACAGTACCTGTTTAACTCTGCTCTGTGTCCAGCAAATGACTTAACGCTGTGCTATTTCTGTAGTAATTCTGCTGCTGTTTCTAATGCTGATGCACGGGGAGTGATTTTCTACCACAGGTATTACAGATGTTCTGCTAAACATTATTTAGATACTGATTGCTGGTAAAAACAATGCAGACTATTGGCAATGAGGAAGGAGGTGGGATGCTCATAGCACTTTGGTGGTCTTTATGCCCTATCTACTTCATACCAAATAAGAATTCTTCACTGTAGGAATTCAAAAGTGAATTTAACATGAAATTCAGCTGTCAAGCTAAAAAAATTACCTGGAAAGGAGAAAAAAAAAAAAAAGAACATTAGCCTGACTGAAGTAGAAACTAACATGTCCAGACAATTCTTCAAAGAAAAACTGCACTTCAGGCTGAGCAGCAGGGTAAGTTGTGGAAAGAGTAACTACTTTGAATGACTGTGATGGGTGGGGAGTGGTTAAAAAATAGCCTATGGGCAAAGTGGACAATGAAGCTGATGTCTCAGACCCTCTCATGAGACTGAGGGTCAGGAGCTGTAAAGAAGCCCAGTCCAGTAAAGGAGACTAGTTTGACAGAAGCATCCATAGATGGTGAAGAAAGAAAGCAATTAGGCCAGCTGCTCTCATGGTATTCTAGTGACTTTTCCAAGAACAACGAAGAATTTGGATGGCAGGATTAAGTGCAGTGCTGCTCTGTGCAAAACCAATGAATGCTTCTGGGAAGTCATGCTTCTGCTGTTCTATCATCCAGGAGATGGGTAAAAATGTAAAGTTACAGGCTGTGGAATAGCTTGAGAGTTCATCCTAAGGTGCTGCTGGCATCCTTGGTTATCCAGGCATCTTTCTTCATGGGTGGCTTCAATTTTTGTTATTGATACACTTACTGCCTTTGAAGGAGCCTGTTAGCACAGGTACCACGAGCAGCTATCAGTATTTCTCTTGGCCCAGAAGTGGATCAACTACCTGTGTGTTTTCACTGCACAAGATAACAACCCCTCCGTGGGCTGCAGGCCAGCAGTTCCCAAGCACTGCTGCCCGTCCCTGGGGAGCACAGCTGAAAGCCTGCTGAGATATGCCCCAAACCCTCACTGGCACAGACAGCACCAATCCCCCTGTGCACGCCTCTGCTGCCTCCTGCAGGCACAGGGGCTGTTCCAGTGAAGCGCTTCTAGAACTCGGGACATACTGGCCTTGGGGCACTGTCAAACAGGAGAGGACACCACACATGTGCTGCTGGAGGAGTCTGCTCTGCTTCTGCACTGGCTGTGCTGAGCCCTTCCAGCACCACAAGCCATTTTGGTCTCCATGCAACATTTTCCTTTTCCTTCTACCCAGACATACACTATCTAGGGTTTTCATTCTCCTGAGCAGCCCCTCATTTCCTTGAATGAAATTTATTCTCAGAGGAGACTTGATGGTAGACGCTGTCTACAGAAAATTCAGTCTCCAGCCTGTTCAACTCTCTCTGTGGAGTAAGCACATCAAATTAAATCTGAAGGTAAAATGGTTTGGGGTTTTTTCCCCCTTTTCTTTTTCCTTTGCTTACTCAGTTTTGTTTTCTTTTGTTAATTTTGTTGCTCAAGAGATTATTAGGTTTAGCTAAGAATTTAAAATCCTACCTCTGACAAGGTGATTGCATGATTACAAGTCTCCTGGTTTAGGTGCAAGACCTGAGTGGGTTCCTCACTGCAGTTGCTCTCTGCAGCTCCCGAGTTTGGAAGATCTTTGCACGTTTTGTGCGAACTTTTATTTCTCTAGAACATGGAAGAAACAGCTAATAGAAGAAGAGATTGTAAAGCTTAGCCAGTTTCTAAAGCTAGACTGTGAAGGTATGCAACCATTTAAAACCAGGAATCTAACTTGCTCCCAGAGTAGTCTGGTACAAGCTAAGTGGTAAAGAGTGTTGATGTTAATGGTGTGACTAATGCAGGTCTCATAATTCTCTCTCCCCCACGGTCTTTCCTCAGTGTCCACTAACCCACATATTTGTTAATTCTAAACACTGACTCAGCCTCCTCATTAATCTCCACTTAGAAATGTGACCAAAACCAAAAAAAAACCCAATCCATAAGTGGGACAAGACCAGAAAAAAAGTAGGAGAGATAATGAAGGAATCAAGAAAAGAGACACATGGTCAATGAGAAAACAGAGAAGTTTAACGGCTTTGGTACAAAGCTGACAAAAGTTTGACTGACAGATGGAAACAGTTCAAGTGACCTGCCTTTTTGACAAGAACAGATGAAGATACTTTAGGATGCAAAATGTAGGTGATTTTCCAAGTGTTACAAAATTAAAATCAAGTAATATCTTGTGTAGTCTATACAGTGTGAGAAAGAGCAGATTGGTTATGTGGGTATTGTTGGTTTTGTACTGTCTTGCATCCCCAGAAAGAAGGATATTTTGAAGATGGGTCAGGAGAAGAAGACAAACCAAGAAAGGGAAAAACCTTAAAAGCTTTTATTATACAGCTGGGCTGGTTGAGACAAACATGCAGCCCTGGGGGGATGATGATGCCAGATTGTATGAGTCAGATTCTGCCCTGAGAAAAAGTTGGTAGGCAATCATAAGCCAAACTTAAAAAGTGTAATTAGATGCTAAATTACATGCCAAATGGGGGGGGGAAACACCAAAAACCCCTAGAACTGCAAATTGTGGAGGATATTTTGCAGATCTCAGTACTCAAGAAGTGACTAAAACATCAGTCAGTGAAGACTCTCTGTAGGTCCTGCCACAGAGTCCACTAGATAATGAAAGCAATTAATTAAACAAATTTAATTTAATTATAGCAAGTTTAATTATAGCAAATAATTAAACATCAGTCTTAAATAATGTATTATACAATTTTCCTCTTTGCGATGGTTATGGTGACGGTTGTTTCATACTTTAAAGTTTTTCCTCACAAATTTAGGAAACTATTACCAGTTTCAAACAGTGTATCTGTCCCAGTATATACTTTTGTGTGTATAAGCAATTTTATTTGTACTTCTTCCTACTTATGTATTTTGTTGGTATAAATTTAAACGATTTATCAAGGAGCAATTAATTGCTCAATAAGTAATTCTAGTTTAAAAAAGAACCAAACCAGTAACCCCGAAAGTACTGTAATGGCAACAGAAGTACTCTCATTTGTATTGAAATAGTTGTGCTAGAGCATTGTGTGCATCCCCGTGAGTTGGGGCAAATTCACTATCGAGTCTGTAGAAACTAGCAAGAGGTAGCACCTCAAGTCTACACAGAGTCATCAGGTTCCTGCTGTGGGAGTCAGTAGTACTCTCCCCAACTGTTTTGGTGACATCCCAAGTTGTATTGTCCCTGGTGAAAACCTGAAGGGTCAAAAACCCAGTAGTTAAAAACTACAAATCCAGCAATGAGATGTAATGTCAGGGGTACTGTATAATGAGATGTACAAAGTCTCTATTTTTAGTATTTAACTTATTGGTGAAGTGTCAGTTGGGATTCTGTGGACACTGCACTTTCAAGAAAGATATGGACTAGCTGGACACAGTCCAGAAGCAAAGAAAAAGAATGACAGAAGTTTAAAAGAAAAATCATGTCCTATGAGTTGAAGACACTGGCCATGTTTAGTCTAGAGAAAAGAAGACTGAGGAGAGGTGTGATAACAGTATTTGCTAAAATATTTTAAAGGATGCTCCAAGAAGAAAGGGAATACATGATGTTCCAGTGGGGAAAGCACAAGAAGCAATGTTCTTAACCAGCAGTAAGGGAGATTTCTATTAAACCTGAAGGGAAAATAAACTGTTCTAATAGTAAAGCTGAAAAGCACTGGAGGTTCTTGAAAGGAAAAGTGGGAGATGATAGAAGCCCATTATTAGGATTCTGTAAAATCAATGTCTATACATACCTACTATTTATGTAAATATCCAAACTTTAACTAGAAAGGTTTAGGGATGAGCTGTGGTGAGCTGCATAGTCTCTTATGGACAATTGAGGATGACCACTCTTCCACCAGTATGTGAACAGAGCTAATGAGAAAAAGGCAGAAGCTGTTGCTCATCTCATGTGGGTGGCTTCAGTCATTCAGGGAGTGACACACCTGGCTTTTGGTAATGCAGAAGAGGGGCTCTAGGGCTTTGAAAAAAGAGACATCTGAAGGCAGGTATGGGCTGCAAGTAGGTGTCAGCTCCATGGGTGCTGCTGGTCAGATGTTGCTGTTCAAGATAGAAATTACCTTGGCTTGAAGCTTTCAGGGTGGTTTCTGCAGTCTAGCTGCTTTGGGGTTTTTCTGTTCTCAAAGTGCTTCTGTGTGGACATGCTAAGGCACCCAGTTCCCATGAACTGGAGAACCCTGTCCTGCTTATGTGTATTTGTCTGCCTGCCTTTCAGCTTTCACTGACATCCCTTGAACAGTAAAGACCATTTGAGTTATCTCCACTGCTCTCCAGGACCCAGTTCCTCTAACCAACATTTCATGCCATGCGTGTTTCTCTCGAAGCTACACACTTTCAGTGCTTGATGTAGTTTTGCTGCTTACAGTCTGGACAGTCCTGATGCCCCATTGTTCCAAGAATATCTGTTTGTAAACTGTCACTGTCTTCCTTTAGAGTTATCCTGAAATCTATACACGCGGGATGGCAGCCAGAGGTTGGTGGAACTACTTTAAGACGTGAGCTTATCAGCCTCATTAAATAACCAGAAGAAACTGGCTGCAATTTTCCTTTAAAAAGCTCAGTCATACCAACAGGAGAAGATTAGGGTATAAATAATCCATTTGGCAGGGTTAATACAAAAATACCTCTCCGTTGCTCAGCACTTGTTTTTCATCCATTTTCTTAGTTATGCTGCCTCATGGCCTCTGGCACCCACTATGCAGTTTCTATTTTGAGCAGCTCCCAGAGGGATGGCTCTCGGGGATTGTAAGGTTATGGGTCTTTCTTTTAAAACTAGATTTGTTCCTGACATGCCTGTGTCATGGTAAGCAAATGGAGATCCCATTCACCAGCTGCGATTTGAAATTGCACACATCTCTCAAAGCAGGTCTAAGCAGCTAAGACCATATGTCTTTAGGTGTATTCTCAGCTCTCCTCCTTCCCTGTGAGTGCCTTCTAGCTGCCCAAGGCTCTGTCACCCCTTGAGGCTGTGTGTGCTCCCTGGGGTTTTGTTCTCTGAGCCTCAGGGATCAGTGCAAACTTAAGGAATGAAGCTTTCCTTCTTTTCCTTTCCCCCTCCCCTCCTCCCTGGCCCTGGAAGCTGCCCTGGCCATCTGGCTGCATGCCTTATGGCTTTTAGACCCAACAAGGGGCTGAGACAAAGAAGCCTTTCTGCAGTTCAGACTTGGTGCCTGTACCAAAGCTGTGAGATAGGCATCTCTCCCTGCCTCCTGGAGACCCAGGCCATCATTTAGCACATGATCTCTGCGGAGCTGGCATTGTGTCCTGTTGCTCTGCTGCTGCCATTCTTCAGGACCTCTGGCTTCTTGGTTTCCTGTGAATACCCAGGTTGTTTGACCCAGCTGCCTCCCTCCCAGCCAGCATTCACGCCCTTGCTTGGCAAGCTGCTTTTCTACTCCCAGCTGGTGCTTTGCCATTGTTGCGTAAAATTCAGGAAACAGAGCCCAGGGCAGTAAAGTGCTGCTGTACCAGGGCAGGAGCCCTGGCTGTGCCTCCCTGTTGTCCTGCTGGACTTCCCTTGCCAGACTGGAAAACTGTATTTTTCTGAACAGAACCATGCTGCACTGCCCAAATATCCATCAAATGCAAGAAATGTCTTATTTCTGCTTTATTTGCCCTGCTTCTGGCCTCTCCATGAGCCATTTATTAAGATATAGTTGTACTTAGTGTATTGTTTTTTTCCAATGGGCTTAATCTCTCACAGCATAAAAAGAGTATAAACCACCCTTGTGCTGCCTTTGGTAATAATTGTTTTGTTTTCTACAACCCCAGTTACAGGGATAGCAGTGACTGAGAGACTCTCAGCAGATATTTTGTGTTTGTGCCTGGAAAATCCCAGGTAGAAATACAGGTAAGTCTGTGATGTTAGGGCTATCATTTATAAAAGCTAATGTATTTAGACTTTGCTTTATGTGTTCTGGGCTGATCAGAACGCTGTGCTCATAGGTGAACTTTCAATCACAGTCAATTTGCTATATTCCATGTCAGAGCTGCCTGCTGCCATGGCAAAAATATTGAACCAAAAAGGAGAAATAGAAGAAGGTCGTTTGTAGAGACTGGGGACAAGGATCTGGTAGAAGAGTAAAAGGCATTATCTTTCATATTTTTGCATAAGGTGGAGATAATCTAGCATTTTAAAGCGAGGAAGATACTGGGGAACCAGGCCATGCAATAGCCAAGAGAGGGGACACCTCAGTATGCAGTGCCACACTTCCAGCTATGAAGAAATTTGTGTGTTGACTCTCATCACAGTGGTATAAAGTGTTGTGCATTTTGTCAAGGCTGAGAGGAAGCTCCTGACCCTTTAGTGGCTCTTTGTGCTATAAAAGAGACAGAGTTAAGCAGGCAGAGAAAAGGCAGTGGAATCTGTGGGGAACCTCACAGCAAAAGCAGCAGGGTGCAGGACAAGGTGACACTTCCAGGCCTGATGGGAAGCCAGGAAATCTGGAAAGACCAGCTCCAGTGTTTGCATGGGTGTCTCTCTGACAACCTTGGCAGGACAGTTCAGTCCCAGGGAGCTGGGTTGGTGAGATATTTTTTAGCAGATGTGAACCTGGTTATTGTGTGCATTGGGCCACTCCTTCTCTTTGCTATTGTTTCACTTTTCCGGCTTTGTTCCTTTTAACTTCTCCATCTGATCAGGCTCCGTAGCAATTAATACCACTGTAAACAACCACTTAAGACAGCTCCATATGCTTTAGAAATAATATTGATGTTTCCAGTTGAGACAAACTGCACTGGGTGAAACCTGTACTGGTTGCCCTGTTTTTCAGCAGGCTCCGGTGACCTTAACAAACGTGGCATGATCTGGGACAGTTATTCAGTCAATCCCTGCATACTGTAAAGCAGAACACTTTTCTTTTGCAAGATCTCCATTCTGGTGCTGGCACTTGCTCTATGAGTACTGTGAGTTCTGTACTTACATTTGCTGCTGCCTCTGCCAGTGAAAATAATTTGCTAGAGCCAGGTGCAAGTATGGAGTACAATTTAGATGTAACATACAGGTACTTTGTGCATTGTAACCTCTCAAGATGTATTATATATACACTGACATCCTACCTAGGTCAGTATTTCTTATAGATCATCCATCTCCAAGAGGAAGTTGGTAATTTGTTTCATGTTGAAATATCCTACTTTAGGAGTTTTTAATTTTCAGAATAACACTCCATAAAATTCTGTGTGTGACCTGTCAGTGCCCCTTTCCTGGTTGAAATACCACCTCTCATTAAGTGATCTCCTGTGTCTTTTGTATTTTCACTGAACTATCAAGAATTTTCCCTTGTCTAAAGCTCCAAATATGCTGTTGCTGGGTGTATGACAGTGCTGCAGGAGAGCCCTGGTAGCTTGCTGTGTTGCCCAACTGCACTCCTTGCTCTTTGCAGTTCAGCAGTTCTGTTGCATGATTATTTTCTTCACTTTCACTGTAGATACTTGAATGCAGACAGTATTATCAGCTGCCAATACCTCAGTGAGAAACACAGCAAAACTTTTTCCATTTCTGAGAATTGTTACTTTTGCATAGGCTACTCTGTTCTGGATTTCCAGGGATATAATTGGGAATAATTTTATTGTGCTTTCCCTACAGTCCATTTTATGGTGTAGGAAGGGTTCCCCAGTTGTACTTAGTGTTATCTAAGCACTTAATGATATATACCTTCATTCAGCTGATAGCTCTTTGCTTCATTTGCAATTTAACACACCGGATTTTGTCAGTATTTGCCAGGAAAAATTCCCTACATGGTTCAAATTGCTGTGTGCTTTGTTCCCAGTGTGTACTCCTCAATATTTCAGCCTGAGCTCCTGAACTGACTGCAGAAGCACAGAAGTTGTCACCCTTGGGATGTGGGCATTGTTCCCCTCTCCTGCCAGGGTGAACTCCATCCGGTGCTGGAGCTGCTCTGTGGCACAGGTATCGCCAGCTTAGTATGAAGTGTGAGCAGATGCTGGAGGCAAAACGCAGCTGCCTCTGTACCCTTCCTGACTCCAAACCATTCTGCGGTGACTCTTTGTTTTGCCTTCTGCCTTGTTGTCATTGTAAAAATCAGTAGGAGAGCTCATTTCCAGGAGGATATCCCAACCATTCTGTGAAGACAGTGAGTTTTTTACAAGCTGTAAAACACATGCACACTCTTTAACTAAAGATGTTTTACAGCTCTTGGGATTTAGGCTGAAGACTTTTAGACAAGCTCCATTTTATTCTCAGCAGTCTTTCTGTAGTCAGTCTGTCACTACACGGAAGGGTCTTATTAGTAGCTTCTCATGAAAAATCAATGTAAACTTGATATATTTGATATTCAGATTATACGAAATAGAATTGTACAAAATCCAATAACAGATTCATTAAAATACTTTTCTTTTTAAATTTGGCTTCCAGCCTAGGGCAGTCTTCAAACTCTTCCATTAGTGCTGCTGACATATCCCTTTATGTTAAGCTAAAAGCTGAGATAGAATGTGCTCAGAGCAAATGAATGATGCAAGATGATCAGTATGCAAATACAGCTGTGCTGGAGATTTGCAGTTGCATTTAAACCATCGGGAAATTCACACAAGCTTTCCAGAGAGTGGACTAACTGGCTTTGAGGGAGAGCAGTGGTACCCTCCTCCTCTTGATATGGATGTCATTAGTTCGGGGAAGAATGGGAGCACCACAGAGTTATTTATACAGGAAGCACTGTTTGTTTTAAGGCATGATCTGATGAGAAAATAGTCTCAAATATTCTAAAAACTGATTTCTGACTAAAATAAACAGATACATAAGGTCTTGTAAATGAAATGAAGAACTGTTGTACTCTTCCAAGGTTTTTATGAAGTTATTTGTTAGGACAGCTCAGCGATGAGGACATTAAAAGAGGAATCTCTTTAGTAAATATTTTGCTGCCCTCCACTGGAGCAGCAACAGCGTATCTTTAGCAAACATGGGTGCCACTGGGACTCTTGTACTTAAGATGTAATGGAGGCCCCATGTTCATCATGTAAGTGAACATTACAGGGGTAGGGTTTTTGAAGTGAAAATTGGTTGGTTTTGATTTTAATCTGAAAAATCAATCTGCCTGGTATATCAATGACCTATCTACAACCTTGCAGGGTGTGGACCTGAAATTGAAATTAATTCAGACCACAGAGGGATTTAATCTTTCTACCATAAACAGAAGAGAAATGGAGAAGTGGGGCTTTATAAATACATATCTGGAAATAGGAAAGATTTTCTTCTTTCTCTACTTCAGTAATATGTTGATCTATGATTATGAGGAATTTGCAGGAATCTATGCCTATGGGTGGATTTTGTACAGTTTTGCTATATAAATTCTGGGGTTTGTACCAACGATGTAATGTTGACCTTGCCATTAATTCATTAGTGACTTTGTACCTGTTGGTACCTGTTAGTGCCTTGGCAAAGGACTAATAATAGTATCATATCAAGAAACATTTACCAATAAAATATTTTCTAGTTTGAATAATGTTTGAGATGATAGCCTGGAAGAACCACTTTATCAAAATAGGAGACTAAGGTAATCACTGTGGCTGAAGGGCAAAAATGTTTTGCAGAAGTGGAGAAAGAACAGCTGCAGAAGACATGGGGATTTGCAAAAAAATAAAAGAAGTACCAGACTTTCATGGATGTGGGTCAGAAGTGGGGTTGCTAAGAAGCCTGGAAGAGAGATTCACTGGGTACCTATGTCTGGGAATTTTCCTGTGTAAGGGAAACTTCTGATAACCACAGGCTTGATATATGATGTGGCAGAGGACTTCCTTTGGAACTCGTTAGGTTTCCATCCTTAAATACAGAACATAGATCCAGCTGAGCCACTCCTACAAGTTGAATTTGACTATGAATATTTTCACTACTGATTTTGTTCTGACATTTTAGTATGAAACAGAGGAAGTGGAAACAAGAACATGAAACATTAATTTGTTTGTTTTCAGTACAAGAAACTAGGCATGATTGTTATTGGACAACAAAAATGAACCAGGTGATACTTACACTCTGATCATACTCTGGGGCACATGGTGTGATGCTTGGGGATGGTCCTGTGCAGGGCTAAGAGTTGGACTTGATGATCCTTGTGGGTTCCTTCCAACTCAGCATATTCTGTGAAACTTGGCGGTAGCTGTTTGTACATGGATAGCCCATGGCTTTTTCAAATGTTCACATAATTTGCTATCACTGTCTGAGTATTATAATTGAAAGGATTATGACAGAACAGATTTCAGCTCCAGTCTTAGTTTGAAGGCTACCATGCTAGGCTTATTTTATTCCAGTTGATAGTTATGCCGCTACTCTTATAATTCAAGTTTTACCTTACTACATCTCCAAATGTAAAAGACCTGTTTTTTCTTGTTTGTATTTGTAATGTTGCTTTCCTGTATTGCAAGAGTTTTACCCATCACAGTGTATCCATCCCAGATGGCTGTTCTTCCTGGCTGCCACTAAAGCACAGCATTTGGTTAGCTTTGTTAAAGGAATTTTTGCATTTGATTTCTCTCCCTTTTCTTTATAACAACATGTGATTCTATTCAGAATAACTGGAACACAGAAAGGAACAACTGGTTACACTCCGGTTCATATAAGTTTTTTTTTAAAATGTATTATAGGCCTATTTAAAAGCATTTTTTTTTCCCCAAGGTATCAAGCACAAAATGTGCAGGCTGTCTTTTAAGGTAAATATATGTACACTTTAGCATATAATAAAAATAACCATGAAGTGATATAATAAATATTTCCTTATATTGAATATACAGAGATACACAAGTAGCTGGGTACACTAAGAGAACGTTTTGGGCAAGGCTTTGAAATATGGCATCTGAGAATTCCTTTGATCTTTATTTTAGGAAGTAATTTCTATGTGGTGTTTTGTAGTTGAATATCAGTATTTAAAGCACTATGCTCCAGCTGCATATTGTTAATTGTTGCTGCAACTTCCTAATATCATATTAATGCTGCTATCCAGGTTTCAATAAGTATGTCAATACACATGTATCTCTTTACTCTTCTGCCTTTTTTCTGTTCATGAACAGAGAAAGGCTGATGGGGAAGATGATAATGCAGGTTGACTGCTTTAAAATGCAGCATTTGCAGGCTTGATGCTGAGAAGGGCACGGCTGGGCTCAAATGCAGTTTGAATTATCCAGCTCTAAAGCACCCTAAAATGCCTCAGCTGTCTCTGTGTCATGTCCAGGGAGGCTTTGGAGGGTATTTCTGGGACTCATTGACCAATAATTTTTTTCTTTCCGAGTCACATGTGCACATATAAATGTTATAAAAGTGTATAATATACCAGCCTTCCGTGGTGCAGATCTTACCACTGCAAACATAACACCATGAGTCTGCCAACAGGTAGCTGCAGATCATCATTTATGGGGATTGGAACTGGAAGGATGAAGAAAAAGGAAAAGTAACAATGCTTTTCCTTCATAATTTTATCCATGATGTTTCAAAATGGAAATAGTCCAAGAAAGTCTGTTAACAGTACTAAATTACAGCACCGGTTTTTTTGTTTTTTTTTTTTTTGGTGGTTGTTTGGTTGGGTTTTTTTTTTTGTTTTTTTANATGATGTTTCAAAATGGAAATAGTCCAAGAAAGTCTGTTAACAGTACTAAATTACAGCACCGGTTTTTTTGTTTTTTTTTTTTTGGTGGTTGTTTGGTTGGGTTTTTGTTTTTGTTTTTTGAGTGAAATGACCTTATAGCCATTGGAATTAATAAACAGCATCTTTTGTTAGAACACAGCTCTCTTTCCCCCAACCCCCAAGATATGTGTGTATTTATATGCATTTATTTCATTTGCCTATACACAGAATTAGAAGGCCTCCTGAACTCAGATGCTTCTTGAACTTTGTCAGGCTTGGTGCTGTGACCACTGCCCTGGGAAGCCTGTTCCAGTGCCCAACCACCCCCTAGCGGAAGACCTTTTCCTAATACCCAACCTAAATGTCTCCTGACACAACTTCAGACCATTCCCTCAGGTCCTGTCACTGGTCACCACAGAGAAGAGATCAGTGCCTGCCCCTCCTCTTTCCCTCATGAGGAAGTTGTAACTGCAATGAGGTCTCCCCTCAGTCTCCTCTTCTCCAGGCTGAACAGACCAAGTGCCCTCAGCCACTCCTCATTTGGCTTCCCCTCAAGGCCCTTCACCATCTTCATTGCCCTCATTTGGACACTGTCTAAGAGCTTAATATCTTTCTTATATTGTGTTGGCCAAAACTGCACACAATATTCAAGGTGAGGCTGCCCCAGTGCAGAGCAGAGCAGGACAATCCCCTCCCTCGCCTGGCTGGTGATGCTTTGCCTGATGCCCACAGGACATGGTTGGCCCTCCTGGCTGCCCAGGGTACTGCTGATTCATAGTCAACCATGCTGGCTGTGACCAATGATTCTGTTCTCTTTCAGATGTTTTTCAATACCTCCTAGAATATAATCTTCTCCATAACTACCAAGCACTGAAGTGCGACTGACAGGCCTGTAGATTCCAGGATCTTCCTTCTTGAAAACTGTGATAAGGTTCACCAACTTCCAATCAGCTGGGTCCTCTCTGGATTCCCAAGACTGCTCAAAAGTCAAGAGAGGTTTAGCAATGCCATCAGCTAACTCTCTGAGGATTCTGGGATGAATCCCATCAGGAACCACAGATTTTTAGGGATTCAGCTGGAGCAGCAGATCCTGCACAATTTTAGTGTTGACTGGGAGTTGATCATTCTTGCAGTCACAGGCCTCCAGCTCAGGGCACTGAGACCCCCTTGGTCCATCATCTATGTTGAAGACAAGGCAAAGAAGCATTAAACAACTCTGTTTTGTCTCTGTCCCTGTTTGTGAGGTGACCATCACCATCCTGTAACAGGCCAACAATATTTTTGTACTGTCTATTGCTATTAATGTATTTGAAAAACTTTTATTGTTCCCCTCATTTCTGGCCAGCTTCAACTTGAGTTGAGCTTTGGCCAAATGAATTTTCTCCCTACCATGTCAAGCAACATCTCTGTATTCTTTTCATGTCACCAGTTCTTGCTTCCACTTGGCATACACCTTCCTTTTTAGCCTTATTTCCAAGAAAAGATCTCAGCTCAGCCAAGACAGCCTTCTGCCTCACCTGCTTGACTTCCAGCATTTGGGAATCACCTGCTCCTGTGCCCTTAGGAGGTGACATTGCAAAGGGACCTACACTGAAGGACCTCAGCACCTAATAAAATATTTTCCCGGGGGACCTTATTTAGTCATTCCCTGAGCAGCCTGAAGTCTGCTCTCCTGATGTCCAGATTTGAGGTTTTCCTGGCACTTCTCCTCCTGTCAGCAGTCAATCACTTCATGGTCACTGCAGCCAAGATGGCCACCAATCCCTACTCTACTCACAAGGTCCACTCTTGACAAGCAGCGGATCAATGAGAGCATCTTTCCAAGTTGGCTGCCTTAGGACCTCTTCCACAAAGTTGTCATCCAGGGTTTTTAGGAATCTTCTGCCCTGGATTGTACCAGCTGTGTGATGGTCCCAGTTAGTTTCTGGCAAGTTGAATTCCCCCATAAGGGCAATGGCAGTTGACTTGGCAGTGTCCCTTAGTTCCTCAAAGAATAATTCATCTGCATCATCATCCTCGCTGAGAGGTCTATAGTAGACTCCAACAATGACATCTGCATTGTTTGCCCCTTGATTCTCACCCAGAGGCTTCCCAACTGTGAGCTCCATACATTCTAACCCTTCTGTTACATACAGTGTCACTTCACCACCTCTTCTGCCCTGTCTATTCCTCCTGAAGAGTCTGTGAGCATCCAACAGGGCACTCCAGTCATAGGACTCATCTCAGGTTTCACTTATGCCAATAATGTCAAGTCTCTGGGACTGGGCCAAAGCTTCAAGCTGCTCTTGTTTGTTCCTCATGCTGTGGGCATTGCTGTAGAAACATTTCAGGTGAGGTACATTGTAGCCAACTCTTAGTGAGGCAGACTGAGGGATTTCATGACTGCTGGTTTTCTCAAGTTTTGGCACACCATTCCATCACTCATCACTGGTGAGCCTGGTTTTATCCCTTTCCCACTTCCAAGGTGTAGTTAAAAGCTCTACCAAGGAGCCCTGCTAGCTCCTGTGCTAAAACTCTGCACCTTCATTCAGGATACAATTTAACATTAAGTTTGAAATGGTTTTCTTTCTCATGAAAATGAACAGAAAACATTCAATGATTACACTATTTTATAAAGTAATCCACTAAATTTGTTTCTAAATCTATGAGTGAGTCTTTCAAAGTATTCTGAAATCTCCTTTAGTTTGTGTAACATGTTGGGTATCAGTATGGAGACACTAATACTGAGCCCTATGTATAGCTTCAAGATTTCTACAGCTGACCCAGCACTGTAAGTTTGTGGTCTGCAAGACACTAGCAGAGAGGCACTGGAGCAAAGTTTACAGAACTGAAGCCTACGCATAAACTAAGCAAGTGGATGCAATTGTGTTTCATGCAGCTGGATAAGAAACACATTTCCTGACAAAACACTCCCTTTTAATTTCTAATTACCTATAGAACAAGCAATTGTGAAGAGCAGACATTTTTTTCCCAGGGTAAGAAGTCATTGTTAGAGCTGGGGAAGGAAATGTCTCATACCTTCCAATAGTCTGGTAGTCGAAAGTGTATTTACTGTAGAATGCACCAGGTAGCCAAAATTATGAAATTAATCAAAATTGCATTGAATTTTCTTAAAGGAGAAACCAAGTGGTCAATTTAGGTGCAGATTCAGAAGATGTGAGGGGTTGAAACTCCGTATTCTTCAATTCAAACTACCCTAAACATCCAGTTTTAGTAGGCAATGGGGAAGCAGGTCCATAATTTTGTCTTTGTTTGACTTCCTCTGGGGCAGACAACGCCCCCTGGGAATTGCCAGTGCCAGAGTTGTGTGTGACCTAAGCCTTCAAACCTTCTTGGAAAGAAGAGCGGTATCTTCATTTCTTTGAGTTGCCAAACCTGACAATTTTAAAATATGGTCCAGGAAATAACCACAACAATTACATTTCATGTTGGCAGCACTCACAAGGTCAGTGTTTCTAGATCAGTATCTAGCTCTAAACAACAATTCCACCACCAGAGCCAAACAGATGGACAGAAAACTTGACCAAGTGCAAGTTTATGCAGATCCACATCATACAAATGAAATTAAAAATACTTCCCAATTGTGATGTTCAAACTTCAGGGATTCAGATTGTCTGGAGCAAGTTAGATAGGTACAGTTGAAGCATCCAGGTCATGAAATGGTAGACCACTACAGAAATCCTACCACACAGCACAGGAAAAGCTCGATGTAAGTTATAAATCAAACTCTCTGTGGGTTTTCTTAGGAGATTAGACACTACTAAACAAACAAATCATTGTGTTAATTGCAATCAAAACACATAAAAGCACCTCAAGATCACTGGCTTTGGGTGCACTGGAAGGTAACTTACCTCAAAGGATCATGTAAATGGACAACCTGCTTTGGTAGTCTCAGCCTGCTCTGCTGCACAGCCATTAGAGCAGTGCTGAGTGCTGCACAGACCCACAGGGAGAGCAGCTCTGGTGTCTTCAGCAGAAGTTTGTCCAAGATAAAAATGTAGATAGTGACCTTCTCTTCTTTGAAGTTTCCAGACCCATAGGTAATTAGTCTCAGGAAGCCCTATGCAGTCAAATCCTTTAAACATTCATCTTAAAATGTATTCCTCAACATCTCTTGTTGTGGGTATCTCTGCAGTGCTACAGGGCTATTAAAATAGCTGTGTGAAGACAATAATGTGATTTATTGAATGTGTCTTTTCTGCATTTGTCAGCAGGCAGATTCTAACAGCACTTACATGCATTTTTCTTGCAGCGTGGCTTACCAAAAAGGCTTCCCACCTGAGTATTCCATCACTGCAGCCTTTGAGGCTGTGAAAGGCAGACCGTGGCTTGGGTGGGATTTACAGCAAGTCAGCAGTTCTGGCAGCAAACTGTCGTCATTCATGTCCTGACAGACAGGCAATCTCTGCAATGCTTCTATATCATGCTTAGGACTGTCAAGAATGCCAGGAAAGTTTTTGATGGTTTTGGCACAAGATAGCAAGAGATAAATAATGCAAAATTATTGCTTGATTGTTAGAAGGTCCATTCTATCCCCCAAAATGAGGAAAGCAACACTTGCAGAAATGAATATATTTTGCCACTGAAGTCATCAGCTGAGGAGTCCTCTTTTGGTGTGTAACTCAGTAAGTTAGGTCTCTCTTTGCTTCCTCCTGGTACCTGATGTTGTGTGGTGCTGACTGGATCACTGGTAGGATTAGCTAGTTGGTTATCTTTTTGAGAGTCTATCTGCTTTTTTAACTAGTACACTTTTTCCCCATTATCCCTGATGTGAACTGCTCGTTCTGTAATTCTTAAGGGATGTATTATTTTCATTACAGTCAATGTCCTTTTATTTTTGTTTTGGTGGGAGCTTCTCTTCGGTTGTTTTTTTTTTTTTTTTTTTTTTTTTTTTTTTTTTTTTTTTTTTTTTTTTTTTTTTTTTTTTTTTTTTTTTTTTTTTTTTTTTGTTTTTTTTTTTTTTTTTTTTTTTTTTTTTTTTTGTGGTTTGTTTTTTGTTTGTTTGTTTTGGTTTTGTTTGGTTTAGATTTTTTAGTTTGCCAAAAGCAGTCCCTTTTACTGAGAATTTTTAACAATCTTCAAGCAGATTCTCCCCACCCCCCCTTCCACAGAAATAAGAAAAAAAAAAATCTCGATTTTAGAGGTAAAATAATTTCGGTTTTAATTGTGGCTAACTTGTTTTTCTTCTTTCTTATTACGTAGTTATTTCTCTTAAGAGCTCTTTACAATTGGTCAAGTGTTTGTCTCTCAAACAGAATTAGACTATTATTTAACCAACTCCCCCCTCTAGTGGTGACCATAGGGCTCAAACAGGAAGGACGTTTTCATGATTGTGTGCTTTACACCGACAGGCCGCACAATTCTGTGTAGCAGTGGCATCCTTTCTGTATGCAAATGCAGTGCTGCGATTACTAACCAAGCTTGGAATTTATGAGAGAGTTTACTGTATTAATTTAAGTATATTTTGTGGATCCTAAGCGGAAGAAATTGAGGGAAAGGAGTTAGAAGAAAATTAGGCGGTATATTTTTAATATAGAGTGTTATTCCTGATGAAGCTGCAGACAGTGAATATTTGACCTAAAAATTTCAATTGAAAAAGAAAATTCATTTATTTTTGAAACCAGCAGAGCTGTAATTGCCTTCTAGTCAGTATTTGATTAGAAGGCTCTGCAGATGCTTCATAGAACCTGAAATCTTGTTTGTGGGGGACCTCCTGGTCCTGGATGAGATGGAGGGATGAGTTTAACTGTCAGAGCAGTGTCTAAGGCTGCATGGAAACAGAAGCTCTGCCAGGCTGATGGACACGGTGGGTCACTTGCTTGCATTGTGTTAATGTCAGGAGCAGAACAGGGTTAAAGGGTTGGTTTGGGGATTTGTTTACTAATTAGTGTTATAATGTGTGGAGTTAAAAATAATTATTTCATGTGTCTCTCAGATAGCCTTAGAACAACGTGAAAATCTCTGTAATTCAGATAAAGCCTGCTTGGAAGACTGCTGGGGGCTTCCTGATACAGCCAGGCTGTGCTCTCTTCCCAGCAGTGTGGGCTTCCTCTCAAGATTGCTTTTGCTGGTGATTATTTAATATTATCTTTCCACTTCCCTCTAATTCTCTGTGTTGTCCAAGAACATGTAGCTTTTTTATGACTACACAGCTGAAATGAGTCTATAGACAGAAAGAGCCAGTTATAGGCCTCCAGTCACTTGGCATATGAAGTGAGAACATTTGGAAACCATGATATTTGTTGTCAAAATGAAGAGGCTGCTGTTCATAGCGAGTGCTGCCTGTGAAGGGGGCCCAGAAGGTAGCTGGGAATGGATCAGAGCTTCTGTGCCCATGAGCCAGCTTGGTGCTGTGTAGAACACCTCCCAGAAGGTGAGCGGGCACCCAGCCAGCAGTAACTGCAGAGGTCCTGCTTGATGTGGAAATTGCAGGAGCCCCAGAACATATAGGTGATTGCACTTGCAGTGTATGCCAAGAGGTAGCTCTGCTACAGGACTTTACAGCCTTTCTAATGCACTCTGAGAAGAAGCAGCTTTGCAGTTCCTCATCAGTGAAAATAAAACCAAAGCTAGGACCAAGTGCCATTCCCAAGAGCTGAAGGCTGCAATCCCATCTGGCTGCCTGTGCTTGGCACAGAGTGGGCTGTTTCTTTCCACCTCCCTCTGCCTCCTTCCTACCTGCACAGGCTTTGTCTTCAAAATCTTCCCAGATGTAGGGAAAGGAAAGGCCTGCCAGATCTCCACTGCTTGTCACTCCCCAGTGTGCAGAGTCACTGAAACTCATTTGCCAGCAATTTTGCCTTTGGATAGAAATCAGAACGTGAAAACTAGATATTGCATCTTTACTGCTAGTGTGCAGAGAGTACTGAACTCAGGGTCACTGGAAAACTGTAATTCCCATGTGTCAGCAGCAGACTGCAAAGACATGGAGCCCTGGGCCACCAGGTAACCTTCAAACATATCCTGCTGTCCCCTAGGATCTTTTCCTGTCCACATGGAAGTGCTGCTGATACACTTCTGTAGATTATTTTTCTTTTAATACAACTACCAAGGGCAAACAGGACAGTCTGACAGAGTTATACTAGCCATATGCTTTGGTTTTGATACTAAAGATACCACCTTTCTCTTACCAAGTGAGTAGGGTGGAAGCAGAGCAGCAAAGCCAGGCTGCACATGCTCTCCTCTCTGTGCTGGGCTCCAGTAACAGCACGTTTTTGCTGCACTCTTTCAGAGAGAAAATCTGGTGGTGAGCACAATGTTTTTTTATTGCCTGTACACTGTGATCCCATGACAAACTACAAATGGCTTCCCACACCTCTCCTCTCTGCCTGTGGAAAAGCACCTGGGCTCCAGAAACTTGGGCTTGTGTGGGACTTGTTTGGCTCCTCTGAGCTGAGAGGAAGCAAGGGCCGTGGCCTGTTGAGGATGCTTGTTGTGGGATTTGGGATTTTAATCACTCATTAAGACATCAACATACACTTATGATTCTCTGTGGGGAAAAAAAAATAAAATCCGAAACTGAAGCCTTCTGGTGTCACTCTGAGCAAGCTGTCATCCTAGCAGCCCAACCTAAAAGTACATGGAGGAAGCTGAGAGGTTTTAATCATCACTGCCATGGTAGGCTCTGCTCTGCTACCTGATCTCATCTGTGCTGTTACATTCGGTACACATGTGATGTGAAGATTTCTCAAGCTTAGCTTGTCACACTTGCCAGATGCTGTAGGCTGCACTAGAAATGCTGGTTTCTCAGCCATGAGTGTTATTCAGGGTATAGGCTGCTTTGGGAATCACTGCAGGGGTTAGTAATGGCAGCATCTTCTCCTTGCACCTCCAGGACAGGGTAAAACTGCAGTATCTTCTGCCTCAGGGTGTAACTAGAAGGTGAACGGAAAGTTCTGTGCCTCAGGGTGGTACTTTAAAAATATTCTGTGCCTCAGGGTGGTAATTTAAAAATATTCAACAATAATAAATTCACTTATGATGACACATCAAAAATACCAAACGTTAGCAGAGTTCTAGGCGATCCAGCAGAGTATGGAGTTTTCAGAGTTGTGGCACAATTGTACAGTTTTAATGGATTTTTATTTTCATAGGTCTCTGATTAATTTTTCTTTTAATTTCTTTAATAAAGACAACACTTTTCTCCTTCAGGCAGCGGTAGTTGTTTAAGGTGAGAAAGGTCTGAGAAAGCTACTTTCTACTGAGAAAGTTGGACAGAGTAGTTTTGCTTTTTATTCTGTGTGCTTGAAAGAGTCTGGCTGTGGCAATACCAAGCAAACTAACATTAACTTTTAAAGAGAAAATGAGTACCTTGTCAAGGAGATATGTAATTTTTTCATCAAGATCTTAATATGAATTTTTGATCTGTAAATGATAAATATAAAAGCATGAGGGGAGAGAATCAATTTTATTACCAATAATATTAGATGCTTTTTTGGTGTAACTCCTTTAAAATCCACAGAACCTTAGACTAAGAACTTTGGTGTGTATGAAGATATGGGAATTGTTTGAAGTTACATAATTCCTTGGAAAATTAGAGGAAATCAGTAACATAAAAGTGCTAATTTGGTTGACAGGCTGATAATGCTGTAGCATTTACTGTATTATGAATGCATTTCTCTTTCAAAGGGGGACAGCTCTTTGCCTGTTGTAAATTCTATCAGCAGTATTTCATGTGTCTTGTGCAATTTAAGTGTGTTATTACAGTTTAAAGTTGAAATACATGTAACATAATGTCATTATCTTCAATGTCAACAGAGCTATAAAATTGTCACTGAAAGAAGTTGGCAGTACAAACGACATTTTCCCCCTTGGGGAGTATCTGAAAGACTTGAAAGAGAGGACAACATACAGCAAAAGCAGAGAACGTTGATTTTTTAAACTTGTTTTCTACATGAGGCTTTAGCATCACTCTTACGGTCATTTTCCCATGTTTCATTGTCTAATTCCTACCAAATGTGACTCATTTCAGAGTAATCAAAGTCTCACAAGCTTTGTGAAATATGAAATTATAAAACCTACACTACTGAAACCTAAATACCAAGAGGGGCTGGCGTTAGGACTCTGTTTTGGGCAAGACAAACAGATCTAAGCCTCTCTTTTTCCCAGCAGTGAGAGGCTGGGCAGGCAGCAAATGCCTGCTACACCCTATCAGTGGTCTGGACAAGCTGCAGCTTGTGCTGCTTCTCCCCATGTACTAAACTATGTAAATGCTAGCAAGAGACATGGAAGGAAAAAAATGGCTGAATAGTTTATAGTGGGAATATGTAAGGATCAGAGGTCACAAAACATAATAAAACACCCTTCCTTTGTTTTACAGTAAGTCTGCCTGCCACTGCAGGGATTGCCAAGTATGGTTTCAACACTCAGAAACAAATTTGAAAGTAATAGTCCTATGGTAGGGAAAGCCTTGATGGTGATACCAAACACTCAAAAGACAGCCCTGTTCTCACTGAGTGAATACTGAATTGGTGTTGTTGCAGGATTTCTATAGAATGACACCTTTCTAGCGATGAGCTTTCCCTGATGACTTGCACACACCTGTTTCTGGTTACTTATGGTTTTTAAATTATTGTCTGCTTTTCTGTCCTAGAAATAGAGAGACTGAAACTTTCTCTGTCTTTAGATGTAAAAGTATTTATCACTCCTTTCCCAAAAGTGCTGCAGGGTGGTGCTGATCCACTCCAGTCATGGCTGTATTGTGTGTGAATCTGAAATCTCCAGAACAGTACATAAAGAGAATTATAGGAAGGCAAAGATACATGAATTGCATTGAAGTCTCTGCTGCAGTGCACTATGTTACCAATGTAGATTTTGGGGGAAAGGTATTGCATCTGTGTCTAATATTGACAGCTGTTACTCAATCTGTTAGGGAGATCAAGGAGAAATTGAGTTTATGGGAGTTTGGGGATACCAAGCTATAAAATCTAAAACTTTTATAGCAAACTGTATAATGTTCACTACAAAACAATAATGTATACTAAAATTTGATGACATCCTTCTGGTAATACTCTTAAGTGTTTTAATATATAACATAGATAACATTAAATCCATACCCAAAGAATGACTCCTAATTAGAACAAATAATATCCAAGTTCATCAGACATATTGTCCTTTTTCAACACCATGTTGTAAAGCCCTGAGCTCGCTTGGTGAGTTGTCATTTTTTAAAGGGGCTCAGGTACTTTGATACCGTGAGGTGTGGTGCAGGGGAAAACACAACAAAGTTCTCAGGAGGTTGAATAACAAACTTTTACTTGCAAATTTTAGAACATTAAGGTAGAACGAAGTACTTGGAAAATTTTAAAGCAACATTCAATCAAAATAAGGCACTTTACAAAATGACTCAGCAAACTCTAACCTATCCAACTTCAAGTTACTCAGATTTTGAGAAAAGAAAGTTAGGAGAAAGATAGAGAGAACGGATAGAGAAAGATTAATCTCTTGAAACCAATGTTGTCTCAGCTGCTACTGATTTTGTCCGCTCTGGTATCCCCGGGACCGTCTCCCACTAGGTGGGGCTTTTAGTGTGCCGGTGGCTAATAGCCATTTTCGGGCGGGGCTAAGGGCTCCGGGGGTAGGGTGTGGAGCCGTGAGCCATCCCACCTACACCGAGGTTGCCGTGCCCTCCCACGGCCCACTTTAATTGTTTAGAGCCAATAATAATTTTCTCGTCTCTGATAGATGTCTAGTGGAGTCAGAGTTAAAAGCCTTGAAGCATTTTTTCTGGGACCTTTTGACACCTGCAATACAAAAGCTCCTGCAAAGCCACCGTATCTCTTCTGCTGTGAGCTCAGACCACTTTGCTTTTTGCAAGTGTTGGATGTGAAAAGCATCTGATTTGGACGGCATCCATAGGTTGTGCACAGATCAGAGGCTGTCTGCACTAGCAGGTTTATTCTATCTAGAAGTGCTGGGTTTGCCCATGCAAATAAAATATCCAGCCCCACCAAATTCTGTAACCGGCATAGCAAAGACTAAAGCTTCCATTGTTTACTGGCTAACTCTGTATCTCTAGGCCATCCACAGTTTTAACGCTTTATGTAAATCTGGCACGAAGTTGGTTTCCTCCAAAGGGCAATGGGGCTGGGAAAGGCTGAGAGGGCAGGGACGGGATAGACCTGGAAACGGATCTGGCTGTAGCAGTCGCTGAAGTTGAAGTCTTTTAGGCATTCTCTGGCACTCCTCTATTTCATGCTGTTGTGGTCATCCAGAGCACAAAATCTGCTACAAGATCTTTGCTGCTCTATTTGTCTTTTCTGGAGCACAACAGAACTGCCCCATTTTCTGTGCCTGAGGCTGGAGCTGTGCCAGTGGAAAGAGGATTTCTTACCTGTCACTAATAAAAAAACATAAAGGAGAAAGGCTTCACTGGCCTACTGCCAGCATCTTCACTTCTTTATGCCTGAAAATTCCTTATGAAAAAATGGAAATAAAAATTGATATGCACCCACAGAGTTCTGAGTGAACCAGGAAAGACTGTATATCCAGGATAAGGCTGTGCAAATGCTAAGGAAGCCTGGAAACAGCTTCTTTCAATGACAAAGACTAGCTTTGCACAATCTTTGAGGCTTTTCTCTCAGATCCAACTTTTTCTTACTGGTTATGAATTAATAAGATCTCTTAAATTACACTTATTTTGACAGCTTGTGAAAGAGCAGGAAAGTAAGCCAAAGCATCCTCTGTCATGAAGGCTAGCTGGAAAGTGATTCAAAAGATGTTTATCATTTTGTCTCTGATTCAACAAACTCTGTGTCAGAAGACCAACATTTCTTCCCAGGGAAGCTCTGATTCATATTGATAGAAAATCCAGGAGTAACTCCCTACAGCTTTCCAAGGTCACAAATAAGATCATAAGCTATAGATCCTCCTCGTCAACACGTAAGTTGTTGCTACTTTTACTATAAAAGCTGAAATTTGTGCTGTACATTGTACATTCTTATTGCTCATGGCAGAGAGTTTGCTAATTTGCGGATGCTCTGGATAGATTCAACTTTGCAACAGCTTGAGGAGAGTTAATTTTCTATTGCCATCTTTTTATTGCTTGTTTTTCTTGAACCCACGTTCACATTTCTTTAGGATTCTTCAACATGACAAAAGTGGAGATGCTTCATTCTGTGGTCTGCTTGAGATTGTCCCTCATGTTTCATTTTCACTGAAGGCATACAGTTATGTTTGCTTTCTCTTTTAATCTAGATCTGAATTTTCAGTGACTCTTACCATAGATGTATATGTGCTAACAGATGCAGAAAAACTAGTTGCCTGGCTGGGATCTTTGTGGATTTGCCTATTAGCCTACTCTTATAGGTGTGGAAGTGACCATTGGCTTCTGAATTAGCTTTGGGAACGGTTCTTCTTAGGAGCAGTGGAAAGAGCAGCAGAAAGAAGCAAAAGCTAACTGTTCTTTCCATGCTGGGTGGCGCTGTGAGATGGACCACCAAAGCCACTGAAACACACAGCAATTCCTGAAATTCCAGGATTTACAAGTCTCCCTGGAACCTTTGTGAGTTTAAATTGTTACTAGATGCATGCAATCAAATCAGCCAGATATGCAATCAACCAACTTGTGTGAGGCTTCCAATTTAGCTTAACATGGAGAGCAGCTAGGACATATAACTAGCCTAATTTTCATTTCCTGCTTTTTGCAGAGTTTGCAGGGCTACTGGACATGACCTGGACAGAAGATATGAAGGCAGTTTGTTGGGAAGTTTTGCTTTAAATTGAGAATTAGACAGTTCTCTGATAGTTTGTTTTTTTCTTACAGTACAGTTAGCACAGGGCAGTTAAGGTTAAAGCAGAGAGGAAATACATTTCAGTGGTAAACAGATATAGAAAACAAATCAGCAGCTAGCTGGAAACATGTCCAATCTCTAAATGTAAATGCATGTGGCTGTAGGGGGGAAAAAATCCATAAAATACAGAGGACACTATTAAATTTGTTTTTTCTTTAATTCTCCCTTCTTATGGAGAAATCTTTCAGTGCTGTTGTGATTACCCTGTACTGCTGATGAATAATCCCTACCACAATGTGTGTGCTCTGGCACGTATTCTCCTGCAAACGCTGTGCTCCCTGAAGCACAGAAAAGCCTGGTGTGCTCACTGCCACTGCTCTTAATGGTGTCTGGCAAAGAGCAGGTCAGTGGTGCTGGCTGGGACTGAGGGCCTGCAGGGCTCCTACACCCACCATTAGTCATTTCACCTCTTTTAGGGTGTTAAATGCTTCCATGGAGCAGAAATGGTACACATACCCCAGGGCTGTGATTTGTTCCTGTTCTGTTTGTTTCTCTCCCAGACAAGGAAAACCTTCTGACTCCTCTCACTGCTGGATAGATAGACGTAGGAATCAAGCAGAATCTGGCTGTAAACCACTAGAAAAACTTCATTATTTGCCTTACAATGATGAGAAGTGAGCAGAGGTTCAGAGAGCTTCAGTTCTCTGTATTTTGCAATAGTCTCTACTACTTTTTTTCCTCCCGAATACTTGGTAATTGCATGAGTAAGATACTATTGGCACTGCCCACCTGTGCCATGCTGTCAGTGTGCACACACCTGCAGGCAGTGGGCTTCTGGGGCTCCTGACAGTGCACTAAAGCAAGGCTTAAAAAGTAGGTGGAACACTGGGGTCAAAAGAGTTTGAGGAGAGGATTTTTTGCTTGAATGGGTGACATAGACACAGCTGTAACAACCTCATTTAGGGTGTAAATATTTTGCCTGAAGCTGAACAATACCTCTTGGTTATCTAACTGAATATCCAGCAGTCTGTTCAATTTAATTTTTGCCCATCTTCACCCTCTCTTTGAAATGCTGTAACCTAAAACTCTGGACAAGAACTCAAGAATTCTTGATCTCTGGCACTCAGCTATGAATTGACAATAAATTTCAGTAGGTCACAGTATATTTTGTGACAAGGTTTCCCCATATGTGTAATAGGAATAAAAATATCAAAGGGAAGAGAATATATCAAATACTAGAAATAAATGTATAAATACAGTACATGTTAAAATGCTATGACATTTACAATTTAAACTTGCCAATTAAAAGCTAGATAGTTCATTTATTAAGATATTAAGGAAAACGTATTTTTTCAAAAACCTTAGTGAACAAAAACCATCAGGATCATTATCTTAATGAATATCAGAGAGAAGAAGCACACAATTTGAGGTGGAAATAATTGAAATAATTAGGATATAAAAAATAGAAGATAGCATTTATGGAATGCTATTCTAATTTTTTTCTATGTGAAAAGTTTCCTTCTGCCTTTCCAGGTATATTTGCTAAAAGAGATGAAAAGATAGTTTGCTATGCATACTTGTAATGAATTTAAACTCAAAATACTGTTTTAACTGTTTTCATGTTTATAATTTCTACGAGCTTTTCACATTTGCTGGTCTCGTGTATTTTGTTGCCAACCACATATGTTTATTATATTTTTCATTTTGTACAGTCAAATGTTCTGAATATCAGCAATCCTCCACTACCTTCATCATCGTCATGGATACTTTGAAGGTTGCTTGGATCTCAATGAAGATGCTAATAAACTGTAAAATATTGATTACACATACTCACAGGTAGATCAGTAGGAAGTAACTGGGTTTTGAAATTAGATGCAATACCAACATTTGTATTTATGTTTTATTTTAGAGGGAAAACAAGGCATCGATGGAACTGAAAGTAAAGTAATGGTTCTGATCCATTTGTTCCCTTTTTTTTAATCTTGTTGCATTCATCTCATCTGAGCTCCTTGCAAAAACAAATGAATAAAGCCAGGAAGAGTTAAATAACTGGTGTTATATGGTAAGGCAGAATTTACAATGTGCTACTAAAAGTGGTTATTTGTTTAGGAAAGCAGACGAGGAACTGCATAAGCTGGAAGGTGCCATGGATGAAGCAGGACAAAGAAGACTGGATGCCAAGGCCACCCTGAGGAGAGGACACTTCTGGAGCCAGTGGTCTGCCTGGCACCACTCCATCCATGGCACCACCTGTGGGACGTGCTGTTCTTTTTGAGCTAAAATATCATAAAAAATACCAAAAGTTTAGAGTGAGAAGATACATGAAATTGAGCTGACACATCAGGAAATCATTATAATGAACACATCAGAAGGATCAGAATGTGAATAAAACTGGCAAAAAGTTATTTCTCAGGTCAGTGAAAATGCATTAGGGAAGACTTCTGGCTTTGAATTTAACTTTACAAGAAAATTAAACCAATCAGATAAGATCACAGGCATTTTCTTGTAAATTTTTTTTCTTGTTTTTGTAAAAGCCATGTTTAAAAATAACCACACTTGAATATTTGACTATAAATATAATTTAGCCTTAGTTGGATACTCAAAGAGGGCAGTACATCCAAACATTGTTAACTAGATAATTACAGGAAATTTAGGTGGCATGTTGGTGGGGTTTTCTGATGGAGCTGTTTCTACTTTGTTTTCCTAATGTTTCTAAAGCTCCTTGACTACAGGGGCTGCCATTTCTAGAAATTCATATAATTAAAAGTGTGTGAAAGAATTTTCTTTGAACAAACTTCAACTTTTGCAGACAGCATGAGGAAGAAATGTGCCAGCAGCTGCCCCCTCTGCAGAAACATGCAGTTAGTTTATCCAGGACATTGGGATATTATTCTTGGATACTGTGGGCAAGAAGATAAGTGTACTGGGAGAGAAAAATAGGCCCATTTCACAAATCTAAATGTATCTGAAGCACTGAGTGACGTGAAACATGAGGGACTTTATTTGACGTAATGTTATACTTGATTTTCTTCTCACTGAACTGAAGCCAAAGTGAGTTTTCCATTTCTTTCAACAGGAACCAAGGGAGTTTGCTTACCTGCAGGGAAAACAAATACAGATTTATTGGGTTTGGATGGCCAGGATTTGGTATTGCCAGGGCTACAGGGGTGATTTCTGTGCAAAGCTGCTACAAGCTCGTACAATAGAGGCAATGCCAGCTGGCTTCAGGACGGACCCACCAACCAAGGCCGAGCCCATCAGTGACAGTGACACCTCTGGGATAACATAGTTAAGAAGGGTGGAAAAAACATCAACTGGGCAATGGTGGCCAGAGAAGAGAGAAGTGAGAATATGTGAGAGCAACAACTCTACAGGCACCAAAGTCACTGAAGAAGGAGCGGGAGGAAATGCTCCAGGCATTGGAGCAGAGATTCTCCCCCAGGCCATGGTGAAGACAATGGTGAGATCTGGAGAAACAAGACCAAGGGGTTCAGGAAGGGTTAAGTTCATACAACCTAGGTAGAGACAATTTTATTCACTGCTTTGAGTGCCAGATGTGTTGCTAGAAATGATAGCTGACCTTTAGATGTATCATCCAACTTGAGCTCAGGTTTTTCCCTGATGAACTGCATAAACTTGAAGCTACTGGACTAAGGGAAATGGGGGTTTAACCCTTTTAGCCACTAACACATATCCCTCTGTCCTGGTCTTCTTAGCATTCCTCTCCTCAGTGAGACTATCAAAGGAAAGAGGAAGCTGGGAACACCAGCCATTCCCAAACTTTCCCCTTGGAGATGCAAGACAGATTGAGACATGTCTGTAAGTGACATGAGACTGAGTTACAAGCATCAGGAGTCAAGGGGCAGGAAGGTACAGGAGGGGATGGGATGAATGAAGGGCTTTTCAAGGTACCTTAACAAGGCAGTTGAGGATTTTTCAAGTTGTTTTCAAGCTATCTTATGTGTTTTAGAGGTCTGCATTTCTGGATCAAGCAGAAGTCAGAGAAGCAAAAGAAAAGTGCAGTCTGCTCTGAACTGCTGTGTGTGCTAGCAGTGCCCTGCACTGAATGACATTTATTCCAGAAATTAAGTATTTTCTTATCTTCAGCTCACCTCAGCAGTGCTGCAGGAGCAATTCCTTCCACTTTGGAGGTAAAAGTTACAAATGAGTCAAACTGAGTAATGTGATGGTTGGCTGAATAAAATAAGATGAAAAATAATTTAACATGGACACACCACACACCTTGAAGGTGAGCAGTATAGCCGTGGTCTTCTGCAAAACTATGACAGCCTGTTCAACTGACTGATGATAGACAGCTAGTGAAAATAAAGCTGCATTATGTGACTCAGTTTTTGTAGAAATACATATGTACATATAAAGAATGAAGCATATGCAATATGATCAGAGTTTTATCAATGATTGCTCCCAAAAGGGCTGTCCTCCATTACAGATTTGAGAGAAAGGGGGTGAGAGCAACATGTATTTATACGTCAGTTTAAGAGTAGTCTTAACATCTCCATTTTCCCCATAGTAGTGAAGAAAAGTTCAGCCTATAGACTGGCCTATCTCTGGATGTGTAACAGCTGGATAAAAGAGAGACTTATTTTGAGCTTGCTTCTGAGTCCTACTCCTGTAAACACTAAACTGTTCATACAACAGCTGTTATGGCTAGTTACACATAAAGATTTGCTGAGCTAGGTGATGATTTCAGAGCCTGACTTTGTTCAGTCTTTTGTAATGCCTTCACTTTTAAAAGCTATTATTTGTGGTGGAAGATAAAGTAACATATAGAATTGTTCTACTGATTTATGGGAGTTTTTTAAGTTTCAAGAAGCCTGTTAGATGGAAGATGAATTTCATTTTGACTTTAATGCAAATTGTCCTTCCTAGGAATATTTTCAATGTTGGAAAGTAAAATGTTCTAATGTTAGGAAAGGCGCAGTTCAAGGCTGATTATATTTATTATAACACAGTTTTGCTCCAGTTAATCATACAAAGCACATAGTAGATAGTGCTGCCCTAAGCACAACTTTCAGGTCCCTTATGGACTTCAGTGTGTGGCTCTAGGTGTCCTTATTTAATGATAGTTGAACTGCTGTTTTATTTGATCATGCATTGTATGGCCAAATCTCTCCTTCAAACTTGTGAAACAGAGGAATAAAAGAACCATGTTGGGGGTGGAGAGGGAAGACACTACTACAGTACTAAAAAGCCCCACACTGAAGCTTCTGAAATTTATGTTCCAGAGTATTTAGCTGCTCACTGAGACCCTGGTATTAGCTACCTGCTCAGAATCACACAGACAAGGTCGTGTTTTCTAGGACGTCTTTCAAAATAAACACAAAGGAGAGTTTTCATATGAGCTATCCACTGGGTGGCAGAAGTAGATCAGAAAAAAATTGCTCAAAGGTAAAGAACATATGAAGGACATAGAAATCTAGCTACTATTCAAGCTATTTTGTAGCAGCACTAGGTGGATCTGACACATGAGCTGGACGTATTTGAGAATAAGGTATCTCATGAGATAATACTTTACGTAGGTTATTTTGCTCTCTTCCCCTTTCTGTATGTAAGTAGGAGACTTCTGCATGCACATATTCTCATCCCTTCTTCCTTCCCCCCCCCCCCCCCCCCCCCCCCCCCCCCCCAGCATTTTCAGAGGGGAAGAGCGCCTGGACTGTCCTGCTTTCTCACCTTTTTCTTCCCACCTCTTTGGGAGGAGGATGCTGCTGCTCAAGCTGGAAGCTATGCTGTTCTGCTCCTTCCTTGAGCAGAACTTGCTGCTTTGGAAAAATTACAGAGGGAGGTGTCTTTGTCTAGCCCAGTGCTGCCATAGCTAAAAGAAATTGTTAGTTTCAGGACAATGAGGATCCTTTACATGTTCCCAGGTGATCCAGGTCCTTGAGCTGATCACTTACCAGTAGCTGTCCCTTTGTCTTGCCTGGGTTTGTAACTCAAGGTGGATTTACCAGCTTAAAGGAGGAGTTGGACCAGTTGTAAGATAGTGGGGAAAGACTTAAGAGACATAGAGGGAAGCTCATAAAGTTAACAGTGATTAACAACCCCCACCCCAGCATGGCGGTACCCAACAAGTTCTAGGCGAGCACAGTGAAAATGGAGGTAAAGGGGCAGGAGTTAGGGACTAGTAGACTTTGAAAGCAAATTAAGAACCAAAAGGTAAATTTTACACTTTAAAATGTTTGTGATAAAAATAGATTTAAAACAGTCTACATGTTCCTGTCATATGCGCAAGTCTGTCAGAAGCAGACCAGCCTAAGCTGTGATCCAGTACCCTTCCCATGCATGTGCGCATCCTGTTACTATAATGCAACATCATTCCTTTGTCCCCTCTGAAGTCCCTTAAGTGAGCTAAGAAATCCTGAGGGCTTACAAGAGTGTATTATTTTGGTTCACTTCCTGTTCTCCTGTTCTGTTTTGTTGGGGTTTTGTTTGTTTGGTTTTGGTTTTTTGTTTGTTTGGGGGTTTTTTGTTTGGCTTTTGTTTGGTGTGGTTTTTTTGCTTGTTTTTAATGCAATATCTGTGAGAAAGTGATATAAGTAGTGTTGTCACTGTTTAGGATTTTTTAACAGGGGATTTGGCCTTGTTGCTAGAATTTGTCCTTTACAGCTGCCGGTTTTGCTGCCCTCCAAACAGTCCTGCTTCAAAACTCACTCTGTTCCCTCTGGTCTTTCTGAAGCTCCTGGTTTCTTGCAGTGCCTGGGTGGGAGAACAGTGCAGTAAGCAGTATGGTTAGTCTCCATGAATATTTTTGCCCTATTAAATTCCCTGCTCAAGAACATCTTTATTATGTGTTTTATTATTGCGAGGCTGAGAGGACTGTGGCTCTTAGACAAATGTATTGCTTAGCAGGTGGGCAGAGCATGTGGTGTGATGGGTTGAGCTCAGCATCTGGAGCATTATGTCTAACTGCATGTAAGGTAGTTGACCTGAAATGATTTTAATTTACAAGGGTAGTTCCCAATAGTGTATTTCTAGCATTCTTTCTTTAGAGGACAATGAATGCCAAGTTGTAATAACTAAAATGAGGTCAGCTATATCAGGCCCAAGCTATTTGACACCACACTTTGCAATCTCTGGAATGAATTGGATGAAAGAAACTGTTGAATCTTGTTCTGGCATGACCCTTACTCCCTTTTTAAAACTAATTATGGCAGTATTGTTTCACTTTGAACACCACTACTAGATGTACACAACACTGTGAAAGTTTATATATTTATTTCTGACTACATAGGCTAGATTTTTACACAAAACTGCTTATAGATATATTTTATCCAATATTTGAGTAAAAATATGAAGATATGATTCCACTGAACACACACAGTGGAATGCACAAAATTCTGTATTCTATGCAAATCTTATACACAACTTGTTTTATCTGTATTTGAAAATCAGTAGAAGTTTCTAACAAAAGTAAGCATTCTGCAAACAGGTGTGCTATATGCAAATAATGTGTTTGCTGTGTTGAACTTTTTACTGAATAGCAATAACCTTGGTACAGAGAGGTAAGAGCAGTGGGGGAAAAGAAGGATGTTTTCCAAAAGTCTGTATATTTTTATGCCAGATGTAAAGTAAGAAAGTTAGTCTGCTGGGCACACTCACTGAAGAATTCAGCATTATTCAGGTCCAAATTTTTTGGCAGGAGTAAGTTCTCCCAACCAGTCTCAGTTCTGGGAGTTGTGGCACAGTGAGACCACAGCACTGTTACAAAGAAAAAAAAATAATTTCTTGGATATCACTTAGAAAATGGCAGTTTTAAAATCTGAATGGAAATTGGAATATTATTAAAACACCTCAGAAAATTAACCTTAAGCACATCTTATCAATATTTATTTCTGATGATGTGCAAAATGCTCATCATAAAATTTGCCTGAAGAAAAAGGAGAATACCAATTTAGCAGTCTTAAAAACAAAGAAAAAGCCCCTGAAGACATTAAATATACAAGAAGGGAGCTCTGGTATTGTGGTTTGGTTTGTTTGTTGGTTTTTGTTTAAACATACAGAATTGGAATGCCCTACTATATTTAAATATCAGATGGTCAAATATATTTATTTTTTGCCCTTACTTTCTGTAGTAAGAAAAACTAAATCTAAGACATGCTACACTCATCTGCTAGGATGGAAATATTTTTTTTTTCATGGAACACACAGATTGTTATCCTCTGTGCTATTTTCTTTTTTTTTTCCACTTTACTATTTAAAGAAACAACAGAAACTTAAGACAAAGTTTAGCCAAGTTTGTGATTAATTGTCATTAATTTATACAAAAACCCCAAACACAGTACTCATGGGCTACTGCTGTTAGCCCAGGAGAAGTTATGGTCTTAGGGACATTGTGTGATGGTGACATGAGCTTTGGACACTCCGTGGTTTACAAAACTGCTTCTAGTAACTTCAGCATATACATTTTCCAAGGAAATAACCTAACTTTTCCAAATAAAAGATACTGCATGGAAGGACATGCTGGAATTGGAGAAAAAAGCCAGGGTGTGGGAAATGTTAACTCAGAGAGCAATTGAGTAATGCTAGTTGGTCCCTGTTCCATTCCCCACTGACCTTTCCATAAATGAACCCTGGGATGACTCACCACCTCCATATCTTCTCTGCCCTCCCTCCCTTTGGGGCTGCTGAGGGGTTGCAATGGCAGTCACCTTCATTTGGCTCATTTATAACAGCAGTTTGATGTTTAGTCTCGATGGTTTTTTTGGCTCCTATGCAAAACATCCTTTTCTTTCCTTGGGTTAAGGTAGAATTCAGTGTATTGTGATGTAAAATTGCACCCTTTCAAAAAGAAGCTAATTTTCACTTCTGTTCTTCTCTAAGGTTCATCTTAACACATTTCTTCAACTGAGCATGGATTTCTCAACTACCATCCTTTTAATTATTTGATGCCAGTTAGCATGGTGCATGTACTACCAAGACAAAGCAGCTCAGTGTCACACAACACGTGATCTACCATCTTTTTCCCATATGTCAAAGTGCAATAAACAGTCATGATGACAAGAATATTATCTGTTGATCTTCAAGGAAAGTATTATTCTTGCTTCACTTCCTCAGTTTCCAGAAATCAAGTGCTCAAAGACACTGGGATCAGATTTTATGCTAGAGACACAATTTTATTGCGCCAGTTTATTGCTGAACCTTGTGTAATAACAGGATGGTCTTGATTATACTTTGAGCAGTAGCACTTGAAACTACAGAACTGGAAAGAAAACTCATGTCTGTTCACTGAACCACTCAGGGTCCAGCAGATTTGAAGACGAGTCAGAAAATCACTCAGACGTTGCAGTGAGCCATTGTGGGAGCAAGGCAAGCCTTGCAGCACTGAGGCATCGTGCCATTTCAGGAGTCTGTAGTTCCTCAAATACAACTCCATTTCATGTACTCCTCTCTGATTTTTTTCCCCATAGTTCCCTCATGTTTTCCTTGTTTTTCTGGCTAAATGTTCACGTTTTAGCTTTTGCAAGAGAAGGGGGAATAATCCACTTACTTAGTGGGAATTTGTGTGTGTTAGGCAGACTGAAAGGGAAAAATTGCTGTTTCTGGAGGTGGCAGAAGTCTGATATCCTGCAGTTGTTCCAGGTATCCATGTTAAAAATACCCATTGAATCTTAGACTTGCCTTGAGCATTTCTGATTTATTTAAATTTATAACATCCTTTGACAAAAATCTCCATTATCTAATTTTTGTGATATTGTTATGCCCCCGTTTATTGTACTTTGACATCTGTCTTTATGTTCATTAAATTATGCTAAGTGAATTGCTGACAGATTGCTAGGGATAGAAGTATTCCATATTAAATTAACTTCCCGTGCCTGTTTCTTGGAGTTGGCAAGAAGAGTCTAGTAAAAACTGTGTGCTTAATATGTAGTATTAGAATAATGGAATACGAATAAAAAACTCTGATTTGGTTATAAAATCTTCTACTGGAAGACAATGCATACCTTGAATAATTCCCAGCACTCTTATCTATTTTACTCACAATCAAGAATTCTACTTTATTTTGTATAAACTTATGGATGAATATGAATTTTCAGTAGAAAATCAATATATAATCTCAACTTGATAGATTGTAGAATATAGATAGATGGGAGTACTTCTCACAAACTTCTATTATACTTTAGTAATTATAAAACTTTTATACAGAAGGCTAGAGCATGAACCAGGCAGTTTACTTAAGTAGCAATGTAATGCTGCTTAATGTTGTCTTCTCAGTTGCTCACAATTTAGAGGTTTCTGAAAAAAAACTGAACACAGGCAAAACCAGGAAAATAATACCTGCAGAAGAGAAGGGATTTCCTAAAAGAAACCCCAAAAAACCAACCAACCAACCAACAAACAAAACCCCATAAAACCGAAACAAAACCCCAAACCAAAACCAAAACCACCCAAAACACCTGGCATTGATGGAGAGGGAGGAAAGAATGTGGAATGTTTATGATAGGGGAAAAAAAATCCCCCTTTTTAAAACCCTAGCCTCAAGGAAATGTATGGCGCTTCTGTCACTCATTTTCAACAGGGCCAGATTTCATCTACATAAATTCTTTCTCTATGTGAAGAATAAATTTCTAATATTGACTAGGCAATAGCACAGATGCAATATTCTGTAATGTCTGACTGCCTCTACTCACTTTGGCTTCTGTGTCTTTAATGACAGGTGTATATAGGTCGTGGTAAAGAGTTAAATGTTATTCATTCTTAATTAACTTAAGAGAAATGTTGCTCTTAAAATGTAAACAAGGATTCTATACTTGACATTTGCAAAGGAACATGACAAATGGAACTGTTTTATTGGTCTTAAAACCAGAATATTGAAAAAAAAAATACTAAAGATGATCTTGCCTTGAAGTCAAAAGTGAATAGGATAACTGTAGTGGACATAAAACACAATACAAAAATTATGAGGTTAGATAAGAAGAAAAACTTTTGACAACATTGGGAAATCAAGTTGATAACGTTGCCTGGTTAAAGTGGGAATTCTTTATTGCGGAATATTTCTAAGAGTAAATTAGGCAAACACCTGAAGGAAGTGATTTAGAATGGGGACTGTGATTTCATGTTTTTTCCCCCCTTGTTTATGATTCATTGACTTTCATGCCCTCAGCTTACCTTAAGCTATTTTTTTTAAGGAGTTAGCAGTAATGAATGATTTTTTAATTGACTTTCACTAACTGTTTTAATAATTAGGGGAAATTTATTTTTCAAAGTGACTTTTTTTTTCCCCTGATGCCTTTAAGAATCTATATAGTCTGCCCTCTGATACATGCAGCCATGGTCATTTGCCCTGTCATATTCAGTGCTTGATTATAGATTTAGCCTGTAGTTGGACTCAGATGGGAGTCTGAGATCTGATGGGATCTAACTCAAAACTGTTGGATTGTTTCCACTTACTTTATGGACTTGTCTTTAGAGGAGGCAGAGTAAAGCTGCTCAGGTAGCACATCTGACTTGGTTTGCTGAAAATCTTGTCTGGTGCTACTGAAAATCCACTTTACAAAGTTGTCCCCAATTAGGGACGAAGTTACTCTCACTACGTCTGTAGCTGAATCTAAATAACTAATCACTTTTTACTTTCCACCATTGTGGTGTTATTTGAATGCATGTTTAGGCAACTTGTGAATTCATGAACAGCCTTGGAGTCACTCCACATTCTGTAAGTATCTGAGGGTTCTGTATCCAGTAAGTAGTTTTATGACAAAAATGGATGACCACTGTAGTAATCAAATAAATGAACTTTTGCAGTTCCCTAATTTTTGGTATTTGACAATTTTTGTTCTGTGCCTCTTGAATTTGACCATTTCTTTTTTTTAAAGAACATACTTGAAAGAAAACTGACTGATCACAGGTATACAGCAAATAATTGGGATGGGTCACACACATCATAATTTAGAAGTCATTCCCTTCTTCAGGATTAATCTTTTGACCATTTCTCAGTCCAAAAGAGTAGCTTGAATTTTCTGCTTTGTAAAAAAATTGTACAAAGCTGCTCTAGAAGTCACCGTGCCCTCCTCACGTATGTAGGAACTTTCCATTATTTTATTCTCCATGTTTTTGGACACAGGGTTCCAGCCCACCATCACTGACTTTTTGTCCCAGGAAAATTGTGTGATCCTTTGTAAATGAGCATTATTTCTCACAAATTTAAACCCTGGCTCTTAAAAAGTTTTGGAGTACTTTCCACTTCTACCAGATGTTCCACCCATGTTTTATGGGAACAGATGAAGTCATTTAAGGATGTGGGGATATTTTTTGATCCTTGGAACTTGGGTTATACTCTTCAGAAATGTCTGAAATGTCCCTGGTGCATTCAAGAGTCTAAATGGAATTCTGCATCACTGAAGCAATCCACAGGTTGTCATAACAGCTGTTTTTATTCCTCCTTCCAACTCTAAATGATAATTCAATTTAAAGGATAACCATGTATTCAGTGAATTAAAACTGTGAATATATTCTGTTCCTTATCTTGTTTTTTCCTCTTGCATAATAAGGTGAATGATTTTGGCCTTTTTGTAAATGAAGACTTTTGTAAACAGAAATATTTGGGTCCCTTCTTGTCTCTATCAGATGTCTGATACAACTACAAGTGTGGAAGACCATGGTGATCACTGCTTCAAGCCATCCTTTAACATGAAATTGAATTTCTTTTAAACTACTATGTGATATGCTAGGAAATCCAATGGGAGGGAGGCTCCCAGGAATATTCCATAAATTAGGCTCCTCATCATATGTGCCCAGCTATTCATTATATGTGGAGGACACCAGGTACAAAAGAATCACTCTATTCATTTCCTTTCACTGCTTTCTATGGACATTTCTATTGTGTTGGTTCCTAGATTTCTTTGACCCTTGTATTGCTCCACTGTTTTTGAGTTCTGTCTTTCTAAGAAGCTCTGAACCACCAGCCCTCATCACTCTCCCTATGAGTGTACAACAGGGTACTTTTCTGGTCGTTCCTTTCCCTTGGAGCTCAGTCCTTCATCTAGCTTGACTCTAAGTTCTGCAAAACAGCAGTTCAAGTTTCAAAGAGTGGTTCTTAGTCTTACTGATATACTTACACAATGATTTGTTATCTTTTAACTCCTTTATGAGCCCTTGCTCAGAATGAGAGTACTGAGAGAACATCCTCCTGTCACCCTGCATGCAAGGCTTTTGCTTCAGGAGGTCACACTTCTTCATACTGACATTGAACACTCCTAGTATTATCCAGAAACCATCTTACTCTATTTGAATCCTGGGGATTCCCTTGAGTTGGATCAAATCCCTTACCAAAACACCTTGATTAGAAATGTTAATACTATAATAGCACAAAACAATTTAACGTGAAACAAAGCATGCAAAGTCAACTGCATTTCTTGTCTGCAGTGGATTAATATTAAGCACAATTTCTTCAAACTGACCACCTGAGCGCTGCTTCTTTTGTGCAGGTCAATAACCAGTCTAACAGCACTGCCACTTCCAAGCCATGGATGTCTGTAGAGAAGTGCTACAGAAGATTCAGAAGCTCTGGGGTTGCCAGTTCCTTCCAGAAACTGCTTCCAGCCCTCCAGTAACACCAGATTTTCTTTTTCTGTTATCAAGCTGCTTTAAGTTAATGATCTCATCACAGAAAAAATCTTGAGTGTTAGCCAGTGCAAATGTATCTGAAACAATTTTTGCCTACAGCACATCTAAATTAATTTCAGAGCTTCAGCTGATCAATATGGATTGTATTAATTCACAAGAGAAGAAAATAGCTCATGGTGTGGTTTACAAGGGGCCTGAGTTACAGGACAGCTGTTGAATCAGCAAGTTTCCACACAGTGCACTCGAGTACTGGAGCCTGCTACGTGCAGCCTGCTGTCTGAAATTGATCCTAGTTTTGTTCTTTTCTTCCTTATTCCTCATGGCAAATCAGAGTGATTTTATCTGGGGGAACTTTCTGTACAACCACACTCAATGAAAACAGTATATATGGGAACTGTATCTTAAGTCATGCTCAGTGTAGTACCCTGAAAATCGTAGAATAGTTTGGGTTCAACCTTAAAGTTCATGTAGTACCAACTCCCCTGCTATGGACAGGGACACCCTCCACTAGTCCAGGTTGCCCAAAGCCCCATCCACCTGGCCTTGAACAGTTCCAGGGATGGGACACCCACAACTTCTCTGGGCAACCTCTTTCAGTGGTTCACCACTCTCAGAGTGAAGTATTTCTTCCAATATCTAAACTAAACCTATTCTCTTTCAATTTAAGGTCTAAAAAAAACATCTAAAGGTGTAGAAGAGCCTACTGAACTAATTAAGCACTAGGCAGTAAAGCAAAGAGAGCCGAGCTCTTATTTACTTTTTTAGTGAATAGAAATCTGTAGTATTTCTGTAAAATCTTCCAAGTCCAAGGAATTATTATTTTCCAAGTTCAAAAGCTTTTGTGCACTTTAAATACTCGTCTTCTGGGTTAATGACTACAGTTACTGAAAATCAAATGCACTACCCTGTTTTTTAAAGACCTATTTCCTCCATGAGGGCTGTTCACATGATGTAACTTCATTCCAGATTTGTATTATTAGTGAAGTATAAAGACCTAATCTAAATGTTCTTGGAGAAGTCTCTCCTCAGTGCTTACATAGAGACAGCATTTCTAGAGCAGACACCCAACTTAAGTGTTTGTATTGGTTGACCAGAGTGCCTACATTATTATCATCACTTAGCTACAAAGAGCTGTCATTTAAACTATGGAAATACAACTTTTCAATCATGCTTTTTTTAAGCAGTAGGTCAAATGACAGGGAATGTGAAAGCTTCTGTTTTGCAAATCCTGTGGTAGAACTGCTACTTTCCAGTTGTGTATTCTTATACATTAGTTCTAGTGTCTCTTTTACCAGCCCTAAGTCCTGGCTCTCACCATGATTATGAAGAATTCAGTTCAGAGTCTTGACTATGCCAATACAGTGAACCAAAGTATGTTTCTTGGATAATTGATGGAAAATACAGAAACATTGGTTTTCCATAAGGTTGTTGAACTTCTATCCCTTAAAATACAACCAGCTCTTCCAGAGATGGTATAACAATGTGATGTGGTTGCTGGCAGCATAACTAAGTAAATGTCTTACATTGCTAGTTTTCAATAGCATAAATTCTAAGTGGTGTGATTACTACAGATCCTTATTTGTTAGGATTTCCTACCGTGGTGGTGCATCCCTTCCTGCCCCCAACTCCCCCTTTGCAGGCCACACTAATAATCTGAGGACTTTGTTGTTCTGTCATTTTTGTATTAAACCTGGTTTTGCTGATACCTTTGCTGGTGATTCCTTAAGCGACCTTAAAACACTCATGACACCTACACAGCTTGAAGCTGTGTAGAATGCACCCTCATTAGGGTGTGAGGTGTGATCCTGGTGTCCTAAAGATAGCTTAAATTCTTGATAAATTTGACATTCACATGGAAGCATATGATTATCAGAAGTGTAAGTACACTTTATGTGTTGGGCTGAGGTGTGAAGAAGTATTGCTATTTACCAATGTAGGGTTGGTCCCATGAGAAGTATCTGTCATACACAGGTGTAAATTGAGCTGGTTCAGCAACAGGTCTTATCTCCAAGCTTATTGGTTCCTGGCTGGCTTCCTACTATTTACTGGCTGATTGTAGGGAGAGATAAAAGCAGACATAGGCACAGAATATCACTGAAACTTCGGGCCAGACAAACTTGAAAACTAGAAATTATGTAAGAAAATGATAGTAAAAAAATTCTTAATCTTGAATCACTTAATATTGAGTTGGGAGGAACCCACAAGGATCCTCAAGTTCAACTCTTTAGTAAATAGCCTATACTGGGATATGAACCTGCAGCCTTGGCATTATTTGCACTATGCTCTAACCAACTGAGCTAATCTCTGGCTCATGGATTAGAAATCTCAGTGTAGCTGTTTACACTACATAGAAATATCACTATTTTGCATGAGATACTAGTAATAAATACAGAAGTTGACATAAATCAATTAAATTACATGACCTGAACACTATTGATTGGACATAATCCAAATAAGTGGTGTTTTTTTTAACCGTTATGCAGAATGGTTAAAAGATGGTTTAAAAGATGCTGTTTCATGACCCTCCGCTTCATCTGCTCCATTTTTTCCACACTGAAGGACATGGGAGAGGAACCTGTGTTGCAGTTGTGAGGGAAGAAGGGGAATTTGTGTCTGGTTAATTGGTGCTTGGGAGAATTAACTTTCATATGATTTCTCCAATGATAAATCATTACCTCCATGACTCATATTCTCAGGACTATGCCCTGCAAACCCTAATATACACACTAATATGCACACTATATAATTCTTTTGAGTAAAGCTACTAGTGTGTAAGTCATTACAGAAGCATGCCCATGTGATAATGAGCTGTTTATTAATGTACATTTTACGTTTTCCAAACTTTTCAGTTAACACAGCACAGCTATGTTACTGTCTACTCTGTCCCTTAAAACTTCACTGGGGAAAAAATGGAAAAATTAAAATTTTTCTTCAGCAAGGAAGAACAAAGAGAAGGAGAAGGAAAATAGAAGAACTGCTTTTGAAAGGTACTTAATCCTAGTCAGTAAAACTTGATTCTTTAATATATTTAGGCAATATAGATCTAGCTAAGTGTAACTTCTGAGAGTTTCCACAAGGAAACAATTTTCTGTCTTCATAGCCTTGGCTAATGCAACTTGTTTGTAGAATAACCAGAAACTTAATTTGAAACCACAGAATCCTGAGACAAAGAAAGGCATCAAGAACTTCACAGTGTGCGAGGAAGATGACGATTTTTAATTGCCTGAAGCTAGATACGAATGTAGCAGAGATCTCAAAATGACTAATTTGGATGCAATTTGTCCTTAGACTTTAGTTTGCATTTTCATTTAACTTCATTTTTACATGGCCCCGTTGGGCACCATACTGATTAATGCTTTACATAAGAATGGGGGGTTTTCCCTCTTCAGACTCATCATTTAGGAGATCATATAAAATGTTATTGATATGTAATAAGCTAAAAATTCACCATTTCAGTGATAGGAAAAACCTTAATGGGTGAATAAACATAATGGCAACGCAATGACCTACTGAGGGCTGTGTTCACATCCACTTTGTACATTATCTCTTCTAACACTACTAGCCTAAGGGCTGTCTGGACTTACTCTTCTATCCCGTTTTTTGTCTAAGATAAAGAAAAGAAGTTTTAGTGAAGCCTGGGTGAATTTAAGCCATATGACAGTTAGTTGCAATTGAGACTGCTGCATTATTACTGCAATTTTTCAGACTTAATTGTAGATTCAGTTAAAGAAAAAGTTTATACATACAGCATTTTAATGTTTCTAAATTAGTTTCCAGGAGACAGACTTGTTAATCAGAATGTAAAAACTTATAAATGATTAATGTTCAAGGCTTTGAACATTACATATTTTACATTATATATATATATATATATATATACATTGGCTATGAATGGTGGGAAATTTTTCATTCTGTCAATATAAATATTATTTTCATATAACACAGGGCCAGAGGTGCTACACTTTGAAAAATATTGATTCTATTAGATTTAAACCCTCTTAGAGTTGGCATTTGCTGTTATGTACTCTGTCCATGGTACAGTTAAAAGTTAATTTTTTTCATTAACTTTTTAAGGTAAAATAGGTATTGTCTATTCTATGACAATTGCTTCACAGAATCCCTTAAACATCTCTCTCCTAGAGGCTCTTCCTCTAAATTGGAAAAAAATATACAGAAAATACGTGTGTGTGCCTTCAGAGTTATATATGCACACATATATATGAATGAATTCACTCACAGCAATCAAACTGCATCATCATAAACTGAGATATACATTGGTTCACTGCTCACTTTTCCAAACATGGTTGGAGTGAGGATGGCAAACAAGGAATCATTATGAAAGTTATTCCTTTCAGATGTTTGCAAACAGTTCTTTTCTGGGATACAATTTAGAATGAAAAGCATCTTTTGATCCTTTGCTGTGTTTGAGTAGGCAGACATCAGTATGGTTGATTTTTAGAATTTCTGTCTTATTTGCACTTAACTGGAAGGTGACAGCTCTTTCTGTCAAGTGTGGAGGTGTAAGCCTGAATTTTGTGTGTGAGCAGGCAGCACACTTACTGCCTTATTCACTCACAAAATCTGCCGGTGTTCAGCAGTCATCAAAAGAGATGACATGCTAAAGCATATCAGGGCTATGTTTGCACACAGATTTGTCTCCTGCCTGAATGGACTATGCAAGCACAACCTTGTATGCAGGTATGGGTATAAGGCAAGCAGGAAACATCTGTGGGAAGAGAGTAGATGAGGTCTCTTAGTAATGTGCACCCTAACCACAAAATAGATTAACTAGTCATGGGTACTGCTGTGCTTCCAGTTCAAATAGCCCACATTTAGCATCAAGAAAAGCACATTTGGCATCAAGAAGACAAGCTGGCCTCAGATCCTGAAAATGGCAGTGGCAGAGGGGGTGAAAACCTTGACTATGAGAGCAGGGAACCTCTGCTTGGCACTGCTGGCATCCATAACCCATACTGCTTTCTGAGGTAGGTGTCTGTTGTTCACAGAGAAGTAGGGAAACTGCACTCCCTACCAATCAGGCTTAGACCCACTGTAGTCAGGTGTTTATTTAATTAACATTTTTCTCCATATGCATTCTTTCACAAGAGGACAGGGCCCTTGTGACAAAGCTTTGAGATTCCTCCAGAACCTTCATGGATGTGTTGGGGGGAGACATAAGGAACATCATCTAGGTACAAGCTGTGAATAAATAATAATTAGGGAAGGGCCCCAGAGGTCTTAACTACTGCTTTGCCTGTGCTACGCAGGCTCACCACAGGTCTCTCAAGTGTGGACGGTCTTGAAGTTTCTGTGAAGGTGATGAGGGACACCAACTCCTCTCTTTAGTAACACCTCTCATATGAAAGTCATGTGCTCACTGTCTGGTCATCCAGTTCCCAAAGACAAAGTGTTCCCACCAGTGTGTCGCCTGGACACAACAGTCACTGAGGCTAGGACTCACCAAAGGTGTTTTTTCTTTTCACCTGGAAAAGAAATGCTGGATGATGGGCAGGTATTTATTCAAGGTATCCATCTGGGCATTGCCTTTGCAGCTGCAGGATTAGATCTGGATCCCTCTGTTGCAACACCTTGCAGCATGTGCTGTCCACAGGGGCAAGAGGGACGGAGGCATTTCCATAAGGAATGCCATTAGTTTTGAATGGATAGAAAGAGCTCCTTCATCTGGCATGGGCGTCAGACACAGAGCAAAGGGATGGATGATGATTACTGGAGGTTTGTGGGACAGCTTCCCTTAATAAGGGGCAAAACCACATGTGCAACAGGAGTGCTGAGGGACATGGCCAAACAGTACCTAATATTGCATTACGCTCCACAAACCAAGTATTTTGAGACGAAAGGGGCTTCAGACTACTGGCTACTACAGACTACTTGCATCCAACAGTTTGCTAATTCCCGATGCAGCCCGGCGATCAGGATGGTCTTCCAGACCGGGGAAAGCCTATCAGACCCCCTACCGGGGGCCGTGCGGGACGGCGGGGTTGGCACTCCGGGTGTCAGGGGTGCCCGGGGGTGGGTCGGGGAGCGGCGAAGCGCCGGGCAGAGCCGCGGCANAGAGGGGCAGGTGCAGCCTCGGGGCGGCCTCTGCCGCCGCTCCGCAGCCGGGCGTGGGGACCGTGGGCGCCGCAGGACCGTGGGGCTGAGATAAGGAAACTTGTGCCTCTTTCTTAGCCGGGAGCTGAACATGGACTGTGTCACTGATGCGGGATTTCTCTTTTTGCAACATGATTACAGTGCGTGCAGCAGATTGGACTAGCACGACATCTTTGCATAGTTTATTGGCACGAGATGAAATAATTTATATCCTGCTGTGTCCTGTGCTGTACAGAAACCTACTTTATGCTTGCACCATGTTATTCTTGCACAAAGTTAATGGCTTTGCTTATCAACTTTTTCAATAGTTTGTGGCAAGAGAGTAGAGACTTTAGAAGAACCAGTAAAGTAGAAGAGTTTGTAATAACTGCAATTATACTTGCTTCTGTATCTGAAAAGACACATTTGCGCTGTGGGCCACTCCTGATTACTGCTATTACGTTGTGTACGGCTTAGATTTACATGGTACTTACTGTGCCGAAAGGTTCTGGTCTCTGATTTGAGAATTTCACGTGCAGAAAAAACAGTCCAGTGGTTGATTCTGAAAGTGTTCCGGCTTTCAGGCACCTGAGAAAGCCTTGCAGGTCTGTTACAATTAGTAAACTTACTTGGAAGTTTTCCCCAAACTTTATTGACTATGCGTATGCTTGTTATATAATATCACTCAAATATTTATTCAAATGTCTAATACTGAACTAAAGGACGAGTATAAAATATTTAGTTGAAGAACTGTGTTAAGTAGTTTCCTTGGGAAATTTGGTTTTCTGCATGAAGACTTTGATACAATACAGCAAGTTAAAGATGTGCAAAATTAAGACAAATGTCATTTGGGGCTGCACAACAGGAGTGTTGCATTTCTTGGTAGTTATGACTTGGGGGTCTATGTCTGATATCAGTACTATCTGGGATCCTGGACACCAAAGTTCCAGCAGAGTCTTACAAGTTAGGGGATGGGTAGCAAAGGTGGTCAGAGATCTAGAGAACGTAACCTGTGGGAAAACAGTGAAAAAACTGGAATGTTGCAGTCTAGGAAAGCAAAGACTGATGAGAGATGTGATAACAATCTTCAGCTGTGTAATTGGTTGCTGCAGAGTGGTGGGAAGCAAATTCTCCACATCCAGTGGAGACATGACAAGAACCAGCATACTGAGCTGCTGCCGGAGACACTAGGTTAAATCAGTAGGGAAAGTCCTGTCTAATTGTACAGGTAATTGAGCATTGACTGTCCAAACAATTACTTCCCAGAAATCCTTAAGGCTAAGGTGATCATCTCTTCCTGTTGTCAGAGATATTAAATGACCTCTCCAGGTTCCTTAAAGGCTCCAGGGGTGGCAGAGGTTACCAGGAGGCTGGATTGTGAACTCATGCTCTTGATGATGATCGTGCATATCAAAGCACCAGGTTTGTAAGGTAAACATGGCTCAGTAATTAATTTATAGTATTTCACTCACATACCAAACTTCTATACTAGATTTTGTGATTCTTTTTTCTGCTTAAACGGCATTTTCCATTGAAGTCTAAGAACAGTTGTGGATGATCTGCTCAAGAATGTCACATCTTGATTTGACACCATTGCAACTGGTAAATTGGCTTATGGATCAATTTTAGGAGATTTGAGCTTAGTGTTGAAGTACAGTTATGCACACTGTATCACATTGTTTCCTTCAGATCCTCATCAATACCAGCGTGTCTCAGGCAGTCCATGAGGCAGAACTGCTTTGGTTTAATTTATGTCTGTCTTGGCTATGATGGTCATCTTGGAAATTACTTGAAATGTAATTCAGTTCTTAAGCATACTTTGAAATGTGTAGTTTGTCCTACTGCATTTAACAAGGTTTTGCCTGGTCCAGTTATTAGCCCAACTAGTTACAGAAATAACTGACTGAAATGAGACTTAATCGTTTTCTTCCCTTACCTCCATTACCTAGAGGTTTTTGCTGCTTTGCTCAATTTTTATTCTTTTATTGTGTTATTCTTTGTATTATTATCAATTTACATGTTAATTATATAAAAAATTCTACCACATTCTTTGCTTCCCAGAACTACTTGTGAAATCAGCTTCGCGGTCCAGAAAAAGATCACTTAAGTTTTTTGAACATCCCTCTTTTATGAGACTGAGAACAGAAAAGACCTAATCTCTATTTCTAGGTTATTTGGTATTAATTTCTGTCCCTGTGTTTTGCTCTTAGTATTTTAGAGAGGCAGTGAATAAACTGGTTCAATTTTTTTGGTGTCTTTTATGAAAGGAAAGGCCTTTTCAATGCTCTTAGTCATCTGTATTATCAAGGTGTCTTTGGTTCTGCCTTTTTTCTCTTATTTGAGCTGGCATGACCTGAGCAGAGCCCAGTAGACCTGCTGAAGATGTGCTGTTCCTGAGGCATCTTCTGCTCCTTCCTTCTCACAGAATCACAGAATATTCTAACTTGGCAGGGACCCACAAGGGCCATCATGTCCCATTCTTAAGTGAGTGCCCCATACAAGGATCAAACCAGTGACCTTGGCATTATTAGCACCATGCTCTAACCAATGGAGCTATCTCAGCTGCTTTCTGTCACGCCTACAGTGTGGCAGGCTAGAGTGCTTGAAGTGCCTTATAAAATGTCTTGCTTTTGGTTTCTATAATGTTGGTTTGTGGCACTGGACCATGTCAGAGTTTCTCTGAATCATCAGAAAGGACAAATTTTGTCAGGGCACAGCAGCAGGGGCTCCCTGTGGAGGGGTGGCAGGGATGGGCCAGGCCTCTCCCACTGCTTCAGCCAGGAGCTGTGTCTGGGGGGGCACCAGGGCAGCCCCAGCCCTGCCCATCAGGCACCTCTGTGGGGCTGACAGCCCTGGGGGCTGATGGGGGGTCCTGGGCTGGAGGAAGGGACTGCTAAAGGCCTATTAGTGCCATGAGGCTCTGGATGCATTTCAAAGCTTTGCTGATCCAAATTTTGTGTTGAAAATGTATGAAATCTACCCATTAGCACAGTAGTGGGTACCTGAAGCACCTGAAGATGTGGGTTTTAGGAAGGGTGAGCAGACAGAGACTGGAAGGCCAACTGTGCCATTTGTCCCAGGGTGACAGTCAAAAGGAGACTGTCAGAGTCTATGCCCTTCAATTACACAAAATGGTGTAATTTCTAGAACTGGAGTTTTTTGTGACAGAGATACAAGTGCTTCAGCACCCTATCCTTCTTGGCTTGCCTGTGCTGGAGGGTGTAGAGGTGTAGGGCTTGATGGCTGCTATTCTTCCGCTGCCTGGAGAATCCAGTGCACCTCCTTGAACACCTTTGGTGACCAAGCTCAGATCTTTGGATAGGAGATGGCTCCATCAGGCAGGTCTGCTTGTAAATAGCCGATGCTACTAATCCAAAGTAAAATTTAGGGGTAAACAGAAACATGTTAAGGAGGTTGCTTCACCATGGCAATACATATTGCCCTGTTAAATAAAAAAAACCAAACAACAATATTCAAGGCTTGACATTTCTTGCCTGCTTTTGCCCATAAAAATAGGCTGAACCCTGCAAGGCTTCTGTGTTGCTTCATTTAGAACTGGACTGGCTGCAGAAAAATGTGATATAGGTAGAAGAAAACTTAGACCGGTGGGGGCATAGACAAAGTGGATTGAGAGGCTTTTCTCTTCTCTCTAGTTTCTGTGGTACTGGGGTACTGTGAGACTTGCAGAAGAAACTTTTCCATGCTACCATTAATCTGCAGAGGCATTGTTTTAAAGCACTGCTGATCGATTTAGCCTTCAAGGGTAGGTGTCAGGCACTATATTAGTGATTAAGAGCAGATAGAAACCAGGGAGATGAGCAGTGTTGATCATACTGGATAATACTATGAGTGGAAATAGGAGTACGAAGTAAATACATGTCAACATTTTGGAATTTTGTGTGATTTATAAAATTTCACTGTTGGATTGAGTAAACAGTCTTTTTATCAGTATGTTTCATGCTGTAGTAAAACAGGCTTTAAATAGTAGAGAAGTTAATAGCTGCTCTAAGTAAAACATGCAGGCACTGGAATGAGACCCATTCTCCATAACTAAGAACATGCAAAAATTGCAGGAAAGTTTATTTGATGTGGTCAAAAATATAAGAGTCATTCATGCCAGTGAGATTTACATTTTCCCTTGAATCTTCTGTGCGTTCAAAGTGTGTTAAGAATACTGCATTACCACTAGGAAATCTACATTTCCACCTTGAATATTTGTACTTTAAGGCCTCTTCATAATTCAGATTTTTGTGTTCCAAGATTTTTCTCTCTCCTGTGATTAGTTCTAGTAGGTTTCTCTGAAGCTCTGGTTGGAGCTAATAACAAAGAGAGGCTGGAGGCTTCTTAGAACTGACAGAGAAATACTGCTGTGGCAAAATGAGCTTGTTATGGTGATCACAGAGGGGAAGACAGAGATTGGGATCAATCACAACTCCTCTGGGGCAGAAGGGGTTGAGAAGTGGCTGCAAGGGCTATGGGACTGGGGGTGGGGAGTCTTCTGGCAGCTGACAAGAGGACAGAGGCATGAGGAGGGCTTGAGTATTTTTAGGACAGGGAGGGTTTGGCAGAGCTTTGTGGCAGCAGGGTCTCTCTTGCTCCCTCACACTTTTCATACAGAGGAGTTCTCATTCTTTTCTGCACTGTCCTATGTTGTGGGGTGCCTCTTGTCACCTCTGCTGCCATCCATTTTTTCTCAAGATAACGTTTTTTCTTTCCCTCTTCATTGGCCCCTGCAATCCCTCCCAGGCTTTAGGAAAAGCACTGGGGTCACAGTGGCACTTGTTCTGGCTGTTGGGAAGGTGATGAAGGGAGCTATGAAGAGATATAAGGGGACTGGGCAGAGGTGAAGAAAGCACTTCAGTAATCATACAGAGCAAGATTTGCTTTTTCTGGAGGCCTGCATGACATGAGAGATGTACAGCAGAGAGGTATAGTAAGTCCACTTCACACACTCGTCTTTGTCCTTGGAGATGGTGTCAGAAGTACTGTGTAAATAGGAGGTCCTAATCAGCCATTTGGGATGTAGCTCTGCCATCCCCATCTTCTTTGGCATAGGTAAAATCTAGTGGTAGAAATGGACTACTTGCTTACAAGTGTGCAGGCTTGTGTGTGGATGTAAAAGATGTTGAATGAAGAAGTGATCATTTGGTTGTTGTATGTTTTAATTGGGAAGATTATCTGAGAGGACTCCAGCTGTGTCTGTCTGGATGTGGCATATCCACAGCTGTATACGCCCTGTGTGACAAAATGTGTAGGATATTTTAAAAAGATTTTATCTGTGGAACATGCTAGAAAAGTGTCTTTATCCAAGCTGTCTTTGAAAGGGAGAAATCAAGTTGTTGGAATGAAGCGTGTCCCAACTTCTGTATTTGGAGTGTACGTTAACACTGCTATATGATTAGCTCAGAGCGGTTTTATATGTTTTAAACACCACCTACTCTACCCAAAGCTATTTTTTTTGTGTGTCTTTTTTTGTGTATAGTCCAACTTACCAAATATACAATATTGATTTGCATTACCCAAACTGTCAGGTCTTTTTCCTTTTCTTTTGTGTGAATCCTCAGAGCCATGCTGCTGATAAAACATGTTCTAACTTGCCTGAACTCATTTGTATTCTACATCAACAGAAAGTGAGAAAAAAACCAAAACCCTGAGCTCTGGTTTGAAATTAAGCCAACAATTTTTAAAGCATGCTAGCTTGTACTTTCCAAAATATTTTATAACAATCTGTACTTTCTTCATTAAGTAGAGTTAATGATTTCCAAAAGTTTTCTTTTCAGTCAAAACTGTTTGTGTATATAAAAATGAGCCTAATTAAGGTGATTTGAAGACACGTAAGTGAAGAGTGCTGCAGCACGAGTACGTTTAGGCTCAGCCTTTAACAAAGACTTGGGAAGTCTCTCTTGTCAAGAGTACCTTGTGCTTCTTTTGGTCTCAGTAGGTAAAGACAATTCTCACCCCTTTATGAGCTCCTCAATTCCACAAGAGCTTGCAGTATCATATGTGGAGAGGTCAAGATAACTTTGCATAGTTGTATCAACAGTACAATTTATTAAAATAGCAGATTATATTATAATAGCTCAGTTTAAAATCTTGTTTCGTAACACTTGGTTCACTAAAATGTGAGAATTGTGTGGACTTTTGCCAGGCTAGCAGGGGAGATGCCAGGGAGGGACCACATGGTCCCATGATGAGCTCTCTAGCCTATCAGTATAATGCGTATGTTTAAGGGAAGGTGTATGAAGTAATACTTAATTCTTTTCCCGATATCATACACTGGAAAGTTCAAACTATAGGTGCAGTTAGAAAAGTACGTACTGCCCTCAGTGTCCCCAAATGTAGTAACTTGTTTTTCTTAGTCTTTTAACCACCTGGCACCTTCTGGGTGTCTCTCTTGGAGCTATGGCCCAGACAGACTCCATTAGACAGCAAGGCTGTTTGCATAACTATCTCTTCATTTGCAGCTCTCCTTGACCAGATCAGCATGTTCCTCCCTACTTGTGCTTGGGATTTGACCTTGGTTTTATACAGTTTCCCCTTTCCTCATTGCACATAGAGAAGATAGAATAATACTCCCAGTTAAATAAAAAGGCAGAGAAGAAAAATAAGCATAGCTGTAGTGTCCCATGTGGAGAAGAGTTGGCAGACACATCTGTGTAATGACTTAAATTGTGGGTGAATTATGCAGAACATGACTTGAAGATGGAAGAGGCAAGAGTGGACCATGCAGAACTGTTTGAATTGTGAATTAATTTATTTAAGTGTGGGAAATGTTTTAAAACAAAAAAAACCCCACTCTATGGGAAGTGGCTCTGAGGTTAGACTTTATGCCCAAACCAAAAACCCAGGGCAAAGTTTCATTTTCATTTTATCAGAGGTTTGATTGCCTCTGGGAGGTGGACTTGGGAGTCTCCAGCACTTAAAATCTTGGCCCTGATAGCACAGGACTGTTAGGGGTAAAGTAGATCACTGTTAGAATATAAGCCAAACTGAATGTCAGTACCTTGGTAAGGAGCTGTGTGCCTGCTTTCCCCAAGTGGGGTGGTATCTGCCTATTTATGACATTTCCATTAGGGGGGAACAGAATTGGGTGACTGAAAGCAAGAGAACTTTTGAGATATACCATGAGATTCACTGTTAAGTGAGGAGATAGAACAATGTGGAAAAGTACAGCCAAGAACCTTGGAGGTAGTGTGCAGCCCTTTACTTCATAGCAACTTAAAAACAAAGGAAAGTTTATGGGGAAATGCAATGATAATAAAAGGTAATAATAAAAGGTTAATATGTGGAGGGGACTTTTCAGAGTCAAAGCACTTAATTGTCTTACTCACCAAAAGGAAACTGAAATTCTTACCTACTGTAAAGAAGTCCTCTATTTCTTTCGGAAATTCATTTGCAGAGAAAGTGAACATCAAAAGTCAAGCCTAAGAAAATCAACCAAATAAATTAAATGGCTTTTTTTTTTTTTTTTTCCCCAGCTCTGTCTGGAAGTTGAGAGAAAAATGGAGAAATAAAGACAATTGAGAGACATGGAGGCATTTTTCCGATTCCTGAAAAATCAAATAGAGAATCTTTCAGGTCCTATGTAGAATGACACGAGCCATGAGAAATCACTGATGATAAAATGTATCTAAATGCTGGCAAATATTAAACTGTGAAAAACATACTCTTGCAGTATACTAGAAGATAAAATGATACAGGAGTTTTTTGCTGTTTTACTACCATGGAAAAGAAAAAGGGGTAGGGAAGGGGAAGAAGATTTGCTGAATAGGAATAACAGCAAATTCTTTTTAAAGGTCCTGGACAATGGAGGTTTATGTTTGTTATTCCCTGATGAATTTTCAATGAGGAGAAAGGAATGTAATTGTGTGCTCCTGTGATTAAGTCCATTTGCTGTGCAAAGAGGCCCACATGGCCATGGCGTGCTCATGACTGGGCTGAAATGAACATTGACAACTTTTGCCAAGAAGAGGAGGGAAACCAGAATGCAGAGGATTTCATTAAGGAGCTCAAAACAGAGAACAGCTGCACCTAATTTTCAGAAGCACATAGTTGTTTTGAGGAAGCCAAGCAGTACCAAGAATAAAGCTTAATTTTTTTTTTCCTAAAGAGTAAGGGCATTCCACTTATTTATCCTTTATTTTCTCTTCTGATCTGGATTTAAATAAGGTGTCTGCCCTCAGAAGAGGTGTTTCTGCCAAAGAAGGATTTCTTCTCTGTATATACATAAGTATACCTTCTTATGCTAAGTACTAGCCGTAGGTTATCAGTAATTCATGATTGGATGGTACCTGATAGTAACAAGTAAAAGGCATTCAACAAAACCATCCTGGAGCTGTCCAATACAGAGCATTTCCTTTGCAGAAGTCCTGATTCTCTCTGCTCTTCAGCACCTGACTACATGCAGTTTGGGATTTGTTTCATGGGTCACTCTGTCTGATTTTTAAATAGATTAGGGTGATATATGCCTTCTGCTCTTGCAGAATTACTTATAAGATGCCTTTGAAAAGTTGGACAACTACAGGCAATGAAATCGTATTTAGAAATCAAAGTGCTATGAAAATTCTGTTATATGGTGATTTCATCCTGAAAACTCTGCTACACTAATACCGAATAGAACTCAAGCCCTGACTGTTGACACCTGAAGTAAATATATAATCACTTTAAATCATTAACCTATTTTCTTGTTTGAATAGACAGGAAGTAGCATTTCTCTCCTGAAAATGAATAGGCCAAGATGTACAGAATGTTTTGATACCATGGAAAATATTAATAATTATTATGTCAGTTATTAGAAAATAATCCTATGTACCTTTGAGACATAGGTATGTTGACACTTTTTTCCTGAAGTGGTTATTTTCTAGTTTTTGTTTGCCTATACCTTTTTCACTGATTGGTATTTTGAATCTGTTTTTGTTGTCATGGAAGTTTATTTTACAATATGGCTGAAAAGAAACTTGCTTTTTGTATTTGTTATTCCCTTTTTTAACCTTTAATTCTATCTGAGAACTAGTAATAATGTGCATAGATAGAGTTAACCTTTAACAAGTTCATCCCAAAACATATAGGACCGCATTTGATTTTAGAAACCTAAAATATAAGGCAATGCTTATGAATTATAGTTGCTAGTTGTTATGGCTAAACTATAGATAAAGTGATTTGAATTCTGATGAATAATATAGCCCAAATAAGAACTGAGAATGTAATCAAACATCTTGCAATAAGGCTCAGAGGCAGGAAAATCCATTTTAGTCAAACAGTGGATCAATTTCTTGTAGTTTAAGTAAGAGAACAGTATATAATATTATATACACCATCTTTGACTGTTGATACTACACCCAAGAGATTCCTCCAAAGACACTTTTTTTGGAAAGAGATGGCCCTTATACAAAGTCATAAACATATGAAATTTATTAGCTTATTGTGTGGATTATCCAGAATTCACAGACCACTCATATAGCTACTGTGGGCTTAAAGAACTTGCAAATACTACCATTTTTTGCAGTGACAAATATGCCTTCTAGAAAATCCTGAATGGATTAAGTTACCATTCCTACACAATTCAATATTTTGTTAGTTTTGTATTTTGTAAATATATTATCAAAATTGGGGGAATAGAATTTCAAAGAATACTTCTTTGTGTTTCTTTACATGAAAAGCAGTGTTAGGTGGAGGTTTGAGCATTGCATATCATTCTGTAACTGGAAATAGAATAGCTATTACTTAAAGTTTCAAGTTGCATGATTTAATGTGTCTCTTTATTTATTTTGATGACTTATTTCATTCGGAGGCCCAGTCATACAGACAGTGCTGTGTGTATTTAGGCCTTAGTGCAACAAATTGCAGTCCAGATGCAGATGTTATGATCCATTGAGATTACTCGTTTTTTTTTTTAGTTGGAAGCAACAGTCTATCCAGTCATTTTAAGCTGAAGAAGTCACACTGTGTCTGTGCAATTATTAGCTTTTTCTAAACCCACAAGTGCTTGTTTTACTACTTGCAGGTAAATTCTATATTTATTTTGCATTTTATGTTATGGTATACATATTTTTTATACTTCAGCATAGAATGTAGACAATAATATACTTTACTGAAAAGGAATTTGTCCATCTGTCCCTTAGTATTAAATTCTGTACAAAATTCTCTATATTCTTTGGTGTAGGTAAGGTAATATTAATATTGGCTTGTAGCCAATAGCACACTCAACAGCTTCTTTAGGATCTTGCTACTCAAGATGTCTCTGAGCAGAACTGGAGAAGTGTCTGACACTCACTCAGTGATGCTTTATAGCACTGACAGCCGAGACTTGCCTGGCAAAGGCTGTGCCTGACTCCAGACTACCCTTCACCACAAAGAGGTTGCCCTCTGGCACAGAGGTTTCAGCATCTCTCGGTCATACCACATGCTTACCTCTTTTGGGTTGTACCACAACAGGCACCAGCAGCACCTCATTTTGTAACTAACTACTTTGCACTAAGTATTTAAAAATCAACTAGAGCAAAAAAATGTAAAAACCTGCTGTTATTACCTCCAGGATCTTTAGTGTTCTGGTGATAAATGACCAGAGTCTTGGGAATGTTGGCAGAAGGTTAAGAATTGGATAGAATTTAAAAGGACTGCTCCCAAAAGGGAGTCTGTGGAACCCCAAGGTCTGAAGAATCTGTGCTAGTAATGCTTTTAAACCATGACTTTTCATTTACTCCGAGAAATACAGACCCAGACTGATATTTAACAGACACATTTGTCTCAACAAGCCTTCTTTATATGAAGTCACTAAGACTGCATGCATGGTGCTTTTGTCCAACTGTATAATCCTTAGCTTCTAGTGCCAGAATAAAACCTGGAAACACTAACAGTTTTTGCTCTGGAACACTGTAAGAGATAGTCAAGATTTTGTGTTACTGGGAACACAAAATATATTAGAATTCCCTTTTGTATATAAATTCATCTTTTTAAACAAACCTGAAATCTACCTGTTTTCTAAGAGCACCAGTTTGACATTTTCAGAGTACCAGTTCAACATCTTAACAAAAAAAAAAAAAAAAAAAGCTTGTCTCAAGTTAAATAACTCTGGAATATGTCTGAAAATGCAACTGGCATTTTAGAAATGTAAAATTTCTGGCAGAAGTAATAACATACTGTATTTCTTACATATTTTTTTTTAAAAAACCCAAACTTTGTATTAAATCTTATGATAATATAAAATCTGCTTTTTTTCCATCAGTGATATTCCTCTGAAAGGTAAGTTGAACACCTGTTTATTCAAGAAAGCATGACCTGAACTTTGTTCCAGCCTGTCTGATGCCATCAATATTATACAGTGTAAGCAACTTGTCATAGGTCCTAGTAAGTGTACCACGTTGCTTTATTCATTCTTTTGTGATCTGTATTGGTGACAGTAGACATTTCTTAATGGACTCTGTGGAAAATAAATTAAATGTCCTGTATGTTTCAAGATATGGAACCTACTTTGGAAAATTAATCTGATCTTTTGAAAGAAAAAATTTTGCCTAAACTGCTCTAACCGATAATGGCCACTTAATGCACCAGTTGCTAATGTAAGTCAAGTTAGCTGATTTAGAAATGTGACAGTCTTGAATTATTAACAAATTGCAGGCCCTTTCATATCAAAAAGAAGCAAAGAGCAGAATTGTTTGCACTGTTCTCTTGAACAGAAAAGTTGCAAGTGGAATGGCATGAAAGAGGTAGAATGGATTCATAAAATTGTTAAGATTGGAAAACAGTGCCATGGAAAGGGACTTGAGGGTCCTGGTCTGTGGCCAGTTGACTATGAGTCAGCAGTGCCCTGACAGCCAGGAGGCCCAACCGTGTCCTGGGGGCATCAGGCACAGCATCACCAGCCGGTCGAGGGAGGGGATTGTCCCGCTCTGCTCTGCACTGGGGCAGCCTCACCTTGGATATTGTGGGCAGTTTTGGGTGCCACAAGATAAGGAAGATATTAAGCCCTTAAGAGAGTGCCCAAAGGAGGGCAACGAAGATGATGAAGGGCCTTGAGGGGAAGCTGAATGAGGAGCAGCTGAGGTCACTTGGTCTGTTCAGCCTGGAGGAGACTGAGAGGAGACTTCATTGCAGTTACCCCTGGGAGGGGAAGAGGAGAGGCAGGCACTGATCTCTTCTCTGTGGTGACCAGTGACAGGACCCAAGAGAACGTCCTGAAGTTGTGTCAGGGGAGGTTTAGGTTGTATGTTAGAAAAAGGCTCTTCACCCAGAGGGTGGTTGGGCACTGGAACAGGCTCCACACGGAAGTGGTCACAGCACCAACCCTGACAGAGCTCAAGAAGTGTTTGGGCAATACTCTCAAGCACATGGTGTGACTCTTAGGGATGGTCCTGTGCAGGGCTAAGAGTTGGACTCAATGATCCTTGCAGCTCCCTTCCAACTTGGCATATTCTGTGATTGTGTGATCATGAACTCCTACTGTCAACCCAGCACCATCATTGTGTTCACTGTTAAAGTGTTGTGCTGGTTTAAATGTAAACTGGCAGGAGAAATGAACCCAACTCACAGAAAAGACTGCAAGTCAGAACTACAATTTAATAAAAGGATCACAATAAGTACAAGGATACAGAGGGGAAAGCCCGTTTGACCCACAGAAACANTCACAGAAATTCCCAAGCACGCACCCTGTAGCCTGAGGGGTCAGGTGTGCCCTGGGAAGCTGCTGCCAATGACCCATTGTTAGCAGTTCATGAGAAAATACATAGAGGGTGTAGAATACACAGTCTTAGCCACACCCACACAGTGACAAACTGGTCCTGGTCACTATAACCAGGACAAGTGTGTCCTCAAGGGAAGGTTCTTGACTGTTTAATGTATGGATTATAATAGTGTAGAATCTGTCAGAGTAGTCTGTGGAAGGTCTTCTGGTAAATAATATTTAATTACTACTCTAAAGAGGGAGAAAAGTGCCTTATTCTAGTTCTCTGGTGGGAGGTGTGTGAGTGATGAGTGCTTATGACTGCTTAGGATCACTGCTGAATATAGTAGCAAATCTCAGCCCTGGGGGCCAGATAACTCTCTGACCTATATATTGAAGATTTCTACATAGAGTAGGAGGAAAGAATTTTCCTTCTTGCCATGAGTAACTTAGCAAGATGGAGCAGAATGCTGCCTCCCACCCCCACTCCATCCTTACAGTGCCAGCCTGTGGGGGAATTGCTTGCAATGGCTGAGGAATAATTTTCTGCAGTTTTGAACACTGAGATTTCTAAGAATTTTCAAGTGTATGACAAACCTGTCTGTTGGAATTGTTATAAAATCAAACTCAGTCTTGAAGGTAGTTCTCACACTACCCTGGAGATTTGGAGTGGCACTATTGTACTATTAAAACTTTGTTAGTGAATGTCTGAAGATTAAACAAGTGGCCAGTGGCCTAGGTTATCTGATGTGAGATAAAAGAAAAAGCAAAGATATAGGAAGTAAAAAGTTAAAGTAGTATTATAGGGTTCAAGGACTTTTTCATAGAGAGATATGAGATGGTACTTATGGTTCTGCTAGCTTAGTAGTGGGAGAATTGCTCCCCAAGCATCACCATCATCATAGAACAGGAATACGATATCTAGGCGTATGTGATACAGACACAGAGCAATCTACCCAACTACACAGTATCACATCTGAGAATTCAAGCACACAAAGACACGTAGGGAATATTTTTAACAGGTTAAGAGAAACATTGACCCCTAAACAATGAGAGAAGAGCTAGTTAGTCATGAAAGGGGAAGAGCCACCACTAATTGTTAAAGAATCACATGCAATAAAAGGGCACTTTGAAAGTTGAAAACTGAAGAGCTGGTGGATGTCTCTGAGCACAAGACAAATTCCTTCATAAGCACCTCTGAGGTGTCAATAAAAAAAGTAATTGTTTTATATTGCTGACTTCAAGCTGGAAGACATTTGGTAGGTGTCACTTGCAGGATATTTTGTGTATATGATATGGAGATAGGGAGTAGCTGCTGGGTGTGCTTTGAATACCCAAAGTGTGGGATGAACTCTGAATATCCAGACTTTGTCCCTTCATTAGGTGAATGCTGGTCTTGTTGCCAAGAAAGGTCACAATATGTGGGATGGCAGTGCTTGTCCCTGAATGCCATTCTGCGCTCCAGGGCAGCAGGAGAGCAGGGCTGTCTGGACCTGCTTTCCTCACCCTGTCTCCGCTCTTTCTCCTGTCTGCTCTTCATCACACTCTCCTCTTTTCTTCATAGTCCCTGTCTGCAACAGAATAACTCAGAAAAGCAAGTGACTTGGAGAAGGGTGATGTGTCTGAGGACTAGGGGCCATGCATCTCAAGATCAGGTGCCTTGGAAACTGTAATCTGGAGAGTGAGGAGGACTACTGGAAAGGAACTGCAGAGATACAGAAATATGGAGGTTGGAAGGGACCTGCTGGGATCATCCATTCCAGCCACAGCTCAAAGCAGACCCAGTTAGTGTAGGCAGGATAGGGTTTGATCAGTCCTGGCTTGAATAACAACAAAGACGAAGATTTTGCCATCTCTTCTAGTGTCTGGCTATCTTCCTAGTAGAAAATTAATGTTTCCCTTGTACTGAGTTGACATTTCTTGTGTTCCCACATGTGCCCATTTCCCCTCATCCTTCCACTGTATGGCTGTGGAAAGAGCCTGCCTCCATCTTCTCTAGAGCTTCCCTCTAGGTAGTTGTAGACTGCACTGATAACTCCCTTCAGCTTTCTCTGCATTTAGATAGAGAGACTAGGGGTGCAGGAGAGAGCAAGAGACACTGGTTTTATTGCTGTCTCCCTCTTAGGCTCCCACAACCCCAGAACAGCACTGACCAGGACTATGTTCAGCTTCTGCATCCTCACTCTCAACTCCCCAGGAGTACTCCAGAGCCCCTCAGACATCTGACCTCTAGGTTCTCTGTCAGTGACCTGTAGCTGTGCTCCTAACTCCCTGCCCCCTTCCTCCCAGTCCCTGCAAGGAGCTAAATTAAATTAATTCATTAAGAACGATTCTTTAAATAGTCAGAAACAGGTTCATTAGCAGACACTGAGGGATATCTACAACAAAAGTGCTTTCTAGATCATCCAGAATAATCATTGTCATCAGGTTATTCTATGTAGGTTGCTTCAGAGATAGTGATTTTTTTTGGTGTCACTGTTCTGTAGATAATCACATCAATATATCCTGTTGCTCCAGGGCTTGGACAAAATAGACCAGTATATTTGGATGTGTTAAGTTGTATTAGGTTTGTCCTGCAAAGTTTTGGTATTGGGGTGGGGGCCACAGTAGAAGAGAAGCTTCCAGAAGCTTCTGCTGTGTCCAACAGAGCCAATGCCTGCTGGCTCCAAGGCAGACCCACTGTTGACCAAAGCTGAACCCATCAATGACAGTGGTAGCCCCTTTGGGATAATGTAGTTAAGAAGGGGGAAAAAAACCTGTGCAATGGCAACTGCATCCAGAGGGAGCAGTGGGAATATGTGAGAGGAGCAACTCTGCAGATAGCAGGGCCAGGGAAGAAGGAGGAGGGCAGAGGTGCACTAGGTGCTGGAGCAGGGATTCCCTTGCAACCCACGGTCATGACCATGGTAAGGCAGGCTGTCCCCCTGCAGCCCATGAAGGTGGAGCAGAGATCCACCTGCAGCTCCCCAAGGACCCCACTCTGGAGCAGGCAGATCCCTGAAGAAGGCTGTGAGCCCATGGGAAGCCCACAACAGACCAGGCTGCTGGCAGGACCTGTGAGCCCATGTAGAGAGGAGCTCATGCTGGAGCAGGTTTGCTGGCAGGACTTGTGACCCCACAGGGGACCCATGCCAGAGAAGTTAATGAAGAACTCCAGCCTGTGGAAAGGACTTATGCTGGAGAAGTTCATGGAGTACTGTCTCCCATGGGAGGGATCCTGTGACAGAGCATGGAAGTCTTCCCCTTCGGGAGGAAGGATGGACAATGTGTGATGAACTGACTACAACCCCCATCCCCCAGTGCCTCTGGAGGAAGGAGGTAGAGAATTTGGGAGTAAAGTTAATCCTGGGAAGAAGGGAGGTGTGTGGTGAAGGTGTTTTTAAGATTTGCTTTTGTTTCTCATGATCCTACTCTGATTTGATAGGTAATAAATTAAACTAGTTTTTCACCAAGTTGAATCTGGTTTGGTCATGACACTAACAGGTGAGTGATCTCTCCCTGCCCTTATCTCAACCCGTGAGCCCTTGGTTATATTTTCTCTCCCCCTTCCAGCTGAGGGGGACAATGATAGTGCAGCTTTGGTGGGCAGCTGGCCTCTACCCAGGGTCAACCCACACAGAAGTAGAAGGCTTTTGAGAAGCAGTAGGGAATTAATCTGGGATTTTACAATAACAAGCATGCTAGAAAAAACCCCAAACAAAACCACAGCTCCCTGCTGAGATACCTATATGGACACTGGAAAATACTGATGTTCTTCCTGTGTCAGAAAATGATTTACAACATCCAGGAAGACATTTGATCTGCTGGCTTGCTTCCTGTTTTTGCATTATGCTATTTACCTGCGTAAAACAAAGCTGAAAGCAGAGAAATACACAGGAATTTTCTGCGGAGCAAATACCCAGAGACATGGGTTGTATAGTGCAGGGCAGCCCTGGCCTTCTGCCCACCCTCCACCTTTGCAAAACCACCTTGGTGTGATTTGCCCGTTCATTAGTTGCTCAACTCTGTAGCTGTTGTGTCCTTAGTTGCTTGGTGGAGTGAATGGAAAACATATGTCTAGGACCAGCAAGGAGTTTTATACTTTATAAATGTAATAAAAATAGAATGGGCTGTAAGAGCCGTCACGGTGTAAAGAAAGAGAGCAGGAATACTTGCTGGAATATCTTTGGTCTTCTTGCAGGTGTAAAGCAGCTGGGCATGGCAATTGTGCATTGTTTTCATTTTTGCTTGCGATCATACTGCAAGTGTTTCTCAAAGTACCAAATTTTGGATATACTTGAAACAGCAAATGCTTATTTTTTTTCCTTTTGAGCATGAATGTGCTAAATTTCTTTTTTCTTCCCTCAAAAAGCTGTTTAAAATCTTAAGGGTTTGATTTAACTCCCGTGAATACAACTGAAATTCTTTTGAAGTTTTCACTAGTTCAGGTTCTGAATTCCTCTAGAATTCTATTTCCATTTCCTCAACCATCACAGCCTCCTTTGAATGAGTTTTCAATATTTTCAGTGAAAACAAGACTGTGAGAAGAATCCTGTCATTTAAAATACATGGAATTGGAAAACCTCCTTTTTATGTGTTTACATTACATGATTCTTCTCGGTTTGATGTCAGAGAATTTATATATTGTTCTTAAAATGCTAACATATAATCAAATGTTTTAGAGGCCAGTCTACTTCGTTATACCTTTCTATGTAGTCTAAAGGCTGTTGTACTAAGTTAAATGGAATAAATATCCATTCATTGTTTTGTGTAAAACAGTATCATCAAGTATTGAAGCTTGAACAGATAGTTTAATCAAGTTTTTCTGTGGCTATGAATTGCTATTGAAAAACAAGACTAATCTGATTTTTATTGAATGTTTCTGAAACAAGGGAAAAGAGAGAGGACAGCTAAGAATTGCAAAAACTAAGCTTTCAAATAAAGTTTTGAAACCTTTGACCAAAGCATGACATCATTCTTATAATCTCCACCATTTGACAGTACTTAAATTAAAAATAATAATAGCATTCAGTATAATTTGTGGAAAAAGACACATGAATAATACTAATGGGTTTGGTGCTGGAATGCAAATCTGTTTGAGTGATAAACAGGAGAAGGGAATAGAAGAAAAATATAGGGAGACAGAAAAATATAATTTCTGTTTCTGATGTTGGTTCTTACTTGAAGGAGGCAAATGAAGCCAATGGACTTACTCTTTCCTTCACAAAATAAACTTGCTTTAAATCACCTGTTTTGTATTTCTTACTGAATCTCTCCTGTTTTCAAGGCAAACATTGCAGTCATCATATTGCAAGTGACAGCTAAGCCAGCCCTACCCTCCCTTTTTGAAAAGTGGAGAACAAAAATAAAAACATGGAAAGAAAATAAATGTAAGAGGAAAAGAAAGAAGTGGGTGAGGAGCTCTTGGCAGAAATGTGTATCTGACATATCAGGACCTAGCTGAACCTGGTAGCACTGCCAGTATTTCTAAGTCCTCGGCTGACTTGCTTTTCTGGGAACTTTGAGACCACAGGAGTAACGGATGAGCAATTCTGTGTATCTCTTGTCAAATAGACATGATCCTAAAGTAGACTTTTAATTGAAGTCTACTTTAGAAGAAGTTCTTACTTGGATTACTTTTCTGTTACCTTTATGCCTCTTTCATCAACACTCATTGTTAGAGGTTGTTGTACCTTTATGGCAGGCTTGAGCCAATTTCTACAGCGGTTTCACTGCTAAATGATATATAATGAGATGTAATTATATATAATTATTTTATATAATTTCTAGTTATTGTATTATGTGCCCCAATGACTGTTTTCCTTCTGTTTACCAACAGTTCTCACTGGCCCAATTGAACACTGCATTCCTTAGCGCAGACAAAATGGTGTCCCAAACTTTTGCACCAGGTAGTAATTTGTATTGAATTTTCTCTTTTTCTGTTTTGTAACATAGATACTTGTACATGTGCACACTCAAAATTCAAACTTTTGGATTTCCTGTAAGAGTAGGTTGAAACATTTCCTATGCAGAATCCCATTATTGCATGCGTGTTTAATTCCAACTGTACAATTTCAGTGTCAGATTTTATCCTATTGATTAGCTGCTTTGTTTTTCTTGGGTCTGTCAAAGGAGGGAAATTTCTGTGGAATCTCAAGATGCTTGATAAAGAGAGAAATAACAGCACAGGCTATTCACAGACAGGATGAAATCACGGTTTCCAGGGAGACTTCAAATTAGTTTGTTGCAGCCAGAACTCTGAGCTGCCAAGTGTGGTCACTTACATAAGTTGCCCATCCTATATTGTTTTCCAGTCAGTCGTGTATCAGGCCAGTAGCGCAAATGCTGTGGTAAGCCTCCTTTTTCTTTATCCTGTAGTAACTAATTGCTGGCTTCTGGCACAGCATTCTCTTGGAGTGGGAATAAATCCAACAAAATGCAAAGTGCCAGAACAAATTGGATTTAAAAATAGAAGTCTTCTGTGACTTCAGATATTGGAGCATGAATACAAACTTTCTCTGCTGTAAACTAAGGGAATCTGTGAGTTTTACTGAATCCTATGAAAAATAAACAGTCAGCCCATCCCACTTAAGAGAATTATTTGCTTTCATAAAAATAATGTCTTTGTGCTTGGGTTATAATGTATATTAACTGTTTACTTTGCTCTTCAATGTACAGCATTGAAGTCGATGCAAAGACTTAATACAGTTGATAAAATATCTTCCTTCCAAAATCTGCTGAAAAGGTGATAAATTCTTTAATTGTCTCTGCTTCTTTATATAATCTCTTTAATCTAGATAATTTTTTTATATAATACTTTATGCAGTGTGTATATATATATAATATGGAGTGTAGTCCTACCATGTAGTATTAATTCCAGTGGATTTATTTTGTTTATTCATGGAAATTTCATTTGTTTAATATTTGTTTAATATTCATTTGTTTAATCATGGAAATTGTAATCCTGTTGGAGAAAGTTGCATTCAAAGTACTGGCCCATTGGATTTTTTTCTTACCTATCCCTAAAATGTCTTCCGGTGTGAAGATTGAAGTGGTTTGCATTATCAGTAGTTTCAGCAATGCTCTTTTGACTGTTAAGTCAACTGTTTTTAATGAAAGATTTAAACTGTGACTGTAGCATAAGTGAATGAAATATCAAAAATAGTCTTGAAGTAGCTGTTAGTGCCTTTACTGAGTTTTGAGAGAGAAATACAAAACAGTGTTTGAGCAGCAGGAACAGACCTAGCTAATACATACGTGAGGAACCACAGAGGCATATGTGGAGACAGGTGAGACTGTTTTCTGAAAATGTGGAGAAGATGTGTGCCAATGTTTCTCTGAGGTTTCCAGTATTCACATTCTGCAGGTGCTTGGACATTCACTTTCAGCTAGCCTGGCTTCCTTTGCCATGAAGCCCGCACAGTTCCGTTTGCGGCAGCTGTGGACTTGATATACTCACTCATCTGCAGGAGGTCTTTGCCTACATTTGTGCACACTTTTTTTCATGTGTTTCTCTAACTCTGTTTGGAGATCTGTGTTCTTTAGTCTGTCTGTCAGGTAGCCTTTTAGATTTATAGAGGGAGGCCAAATAAAACTATGCCTGTTACCCTTGCTACTGTTGTAAAAAGAAAGATAGCAGAGGTGGGGGAAATAGGATGGACAGCCTAAGCAAAACCCTTATTAGCCTTTTCTTTTTAAGGGAATCCAGGCAGCGCTTTCTGCTTTATTTCAGGGTTAGGAAATAAAATATATCAAACTGTACTCTGTGTACTCTGTATTGCCCTGTATTCTTAAATAGACTTAGTACAGTTATTGCTTAGCCAGGACAAAACCATTTTACAACTACTTTTCATCAGTGTTGCACTATTACTATTAAAAAAAAACCCGAAGAAAACTCATAATATGTTGAACTTAAACACAGTTTTCTTTCTTGACTCCTCTTAATAAAAAATGTAGTCATATATTTAATGTTGTAGAACAGTTCTGGTATGAACTTAATTATATTTCCGATTATGCCAAATTAATTTGTTCCAATATAGAAACAGAAAGAAATGATAGGAGGGATACTGATGTACTCATCACTGTAGGAGATTTTATCTATTTATATGCAATCTTGCATTTATGTGTCTATATGTGTGTGCAAACTGAGCCTAAATTAATGATAGTTTCACAGCCTCACCCTTCCCAGGAAATGCTGTTATTCTTTTAAGTGTCTGCAAGTATAATAACGTCATTAGTTGTGCCCACCAAGAAAAATAAATTAAGAGGAATAATATGTGAAAAACATGAATGCTGAATGGGACTGAAATCCAAGTAGAAATACATACAGATTCAGATTAATTACTTGATAGAAGAAACTGACTTAGAATGAGCTCATAGACTTTTTGAATGCTTAGGACTGGTAGGATAAGGTAGAGTTAGGAATAAATAGTTAAATGTAAATTGGCCTAATGTTTTATTTTTAAAATCCATTAATTTTGAAAATGGAGAGAGCAAATATGAAAAGAAGGTAATGCAATATTGCATTACTTTTCCACATTATTTAATGCATATTAATCAGAATTTTCAGAGTTACTTTTCTCTTGCTGTACAGTTCCTGTAGTATTGCATAAGTTTTGGAAGTGCAAAGAATCTCCTGTATGTCCTTTCAGTCATTATTGTTGTAATGTCTTACTATTTGTCCCTTTGTAGGTCAAACCTAATGATCTCTAGTTGAATTATGAGATGTTCATGCAGTGATGAAATATGAGAGAAGTGTTAATTTATATTTGGAAGGCTAGATAATATGTGTATAATGTTTAGTCTGGTTATTTTCTCAGAATGCTGGAAAGGTTTAAATCATGCCATTCCCAGCTTTCTTAGGCAGTAACTAGCAATGGGAAGAAGTGAAGGGAGAAACTCCTCCTTTCAGTGCAGTTCTTCAACAAGAAATCTCCATGAAGCAGAGCAACCAGGGTTCTCAGAGAAAAGAAATATGTCTCTCTTTTTCTCCATTCCCCAGTTTGAATAGTGCACTGAAGAACAAAAATTTTTGATTCTGTAAAACTTCAAAGTGTTCTAAATGGAAACTTTCCTCAGCAAGTATTCCTAAGAAGAACAAAATGATGTATTTATCTGGTCACTGAAAAATTGTAGCACCCAGAAGAAAGCCAGAAATAAGTTGCAGAAACTGTGCAATTGATTAAAACTGCCTAAAATGATGCAGCAGGTGGGTGAGTTGATATATCACCAGTTTACAGACTTCACTGAGTTTTCCTCCTACATGTGATGGAAACTGAACGTGCATTGTGAGGCTGTCACCTGTCTCTGGCCATGCACTCACAGGGCATGGGCTGCTTCAGCCAGGTTTTGCTGTACCATCTTTCTCTCCTGCCTTTGGTGAAGACAAAAATAATACTTTGCCAATTCTGCTTTGGTGGAGACCAGCTACTCCCCTGTTGGTCAGGGCTCAAGGGTCTGATGCTTAGTAGCATTGCTAGGGTTTTACTTTTCATGTACTCTTGAGATGCACATAAACTTGCCTGAGTCTTCATGAAAATCACTCAAAAATATTGAGTGTACTCTACAGCCCCTCATTTCAGGGGCTCAGAGCAGAGGCCTTTACATACACTGTTTCATATCCCTCTATGTGAGATAGATCATTTTACCTGAGGGGACTGTTTCCACTCACTCCAAAGATCCCTTTTGCTATCAAAGTGGCATGTAAAATAGCAAGGTAAAAAGCATACAGTGAAGAGTAAAAGAATGGCCATAATGAGTCACACTGAAAGTCCACTCGTCCCAGTATCCTCTCTCAGTTAATGTCTCCTAGACTGTTGTGGCTTTAATTTAAACAAATTTTGTGGAGTTTAAATAGATAGCCAAAGACTTGCTGCTGCCACTGTATGCACCACCAGAGTTACAAAGCCTCCGGGTGCAGTGCACTGTCCCACTTAAAGTGCAAAAATTAAACAACTACAGGGATGCCTTGAAAAATACAGTAACACATGCTATTTCTCTGCTAATACTCTCTCAGTATACAACCCTTTACTTGAGTTTGATGCAGCAGTGTGTATTTATTTAGTAATCCTGTATGGCTTTCTCCTCCATGAGCTTCCATATATTAAAAGTAGTTTGGTATAACTGAGAGGTGGGAAAGCACTTTGATGTATTTTCCTGGTTACATTTGGTAAAACCACGAACTAGTCACTAGGGACAATTTGGAAAAAGACAGGGGCTAAAAATTTTATTTAAAGTATTAATTCCTGGGTTGAGTTGTGGCTTTGGTTGGTTGTGATTTTTTTTTTTTAATGTTTCTTGTATCTTAGTCTAATATCATAGAATCATAGAATATCTCAAGTTGGAAGGTTCATAAGGATCACTGAATCACAGCTACTGTTTGCAGATGCAGAGGAAATAAGAAGCAAATGCAGGGAACTGCACGGTCTGACCTAGCTCCTACAGCTCCAGCAGCAAAAGGTTGGGGCAAAGACCCTGATTTCTTGTAGCAGTCAGCAGAGCTCTCAAGGGTAGAGAATTTAAGAAGGGTGAGCACTTCCGTGGACCACCTTAGAGACAACATTCTTCTCTGTTTCTCTTAAAAGAATAGAAGTAGTAGGGAGATGATTAGCAGTGATGAATTTTGGCTTTTGGCAATGTCAGTGGTCCTGGGCTGATACTGGTGGTGGCCTCTCCATAGTGGAAGTAAGACACTTGGGCAAGTATTCTTGGTAAGTAATATCGAGTACACTTCTGTTCCTGTTCAATAATTACTGTGTTGAAAAGAAACAGAAATTTGGTCTCTGGTGCTGTTGGTTTGACATCTCTTTTGACTGTTAAAAGTGCAGTGCTCTATTATTATTTTCTTTCAAGTAAAGTAAATATTGGGTAGTTCCTGGAATTCTCATTGGTTGTTTGCTTAAGTGTTGGGTTTATCCTTTTAATTTTAGTTTCTATTAGTAAGTTAATTTTGGACTACTAAATACTTATTTGGCTTTATATTTAAAACAAAGTTCTCACGTACAGGCTTTGCTGTAAATGAAATACAGAAGGATTCTCACAAATAGATGGAAAAAATGATGTGTTGAGGGAATACAGTTTGGTTCTGTGAATCATATAAGCTTGGTTTTCCAATTATTTTACTGATTCTTTTTGAGAAATGTAACTTGGAACGTGGTTTTCACCAGAAGAAATCTTGCTGTGATGTGATGGTTCCATTACTTTGATGTCTTTCAACATTAAAGACATATGCTAATGGCTGCTGTAGCATTCCTTATGCTTTCTGTACTCCAGTCAGTAAATGTGGTTTTCACATGTACCTCTCCCGTGCTAAGTATTAGTGTTTCTGTGGAGCAATTCCTTCGTTGGAAGCACAGGGCCTCCTTGGAGCCTCCTACATTCCCTTTCCCATCCAGCCATCTCTGAGCATCTGCCTCTTTTCTGTAGCTTCTGTCATTCCTGTGGGAGGCTCCTCCCTGAAGCGGGTAAGTGCTTGCTGAAGGAAGAGCAGAGACGAAAGGGGCCAGTGCAGTGTAAGGAAGGTGTTAATAGTGGTTTCTGCAGGGTTGGTGAGAGGAGAGCGGTGCCAGCCAGCAGCATCTCAGTGTCCCCTCCTGACCTGAAGCATCTGTGCTCACAACACAGCACATTCAGGTTCTGTGTTTCAGGCAGCACGTAGTTAAAATAATTTTTTTAATTTAGCATGCTGTTTAAAAAACCAAAAAGTTGCAGTATTAATGGGAACTGTCCCTGTACTCTTTTTAGTGACGATTGATGGCAGTGAAGTCACTAAGTTGCTTGGTTTTTATTTTCCTTTTACGTAAATTCTGTGGGTGTTACACAAATAATCATTTAGACAATCGCAGAGATGACAAACAGCAAAAATTTCTTAGTATACTGTTGTGCTGTTTTGCCCAGTCTTCTTTTTCAAAACTATTCCTTATAATTTTTTTTCTTTTGGGTTGTTGGTGGTAGGAATCAATAGGATTTTATAGTTTTTTAGGGTCACCATTGTGCTTTTTTCCATATGTGTCAGCTCTCTGTACACAAGCTTGTCTTGTTTTTTTTTCAGTTATGGGCTGAAATTTTTCTGATATTCCAAAAGCATGCAGTTGTCCTTCAGTTACCTGCTATTCAAATTCCCACATAGATTTAATTTCATATGTTCTTTGGTATTGCTAAATTTGGCCTCATGAGAGATGTGTTTTACCCTTCAGTAAACACTTGCTGAACACTGGCTGAAAGGGATTTTAAAATAATCAATTGTACAAACCATCAAGTCTGAAATAATCAATGTAAATTGATTAACTGCCACTTAATCTGTTTGAATGAAGGCCATATCTCAGTATTTGTGTAACATTTTTGAAATAGTGCATCTTATGTCCTATGCTATAGACCCCAAAATGCTTCATCTGGTTTTTCACCCATTCTGATGCAAGGTAATATGAATAAAGTATGGGGTTACCTTGAAGCTACCTGTAACTTGAGGGAGAGATTTAATAACAGAATAACTAAGTTTTTGCACCATTAACTTCGAGAGATTATATTAGGTAGGAGTAGCATTTCCTGCAAATTGACTTTTGTGCATTTGTTGAGGTAGTTTGTGGAGATTTTTTTTTTTTTGTCTAAACGGAATGAATGCTTTATAAACAGTGGAGGAAGCAAAGCAGCTGATTGAAATGCCTGAGTAAATCAGCTTACTGATTTGTGGCATATATTCTATTTGGCAAACACAGGTCATGACTCTACTGGCATTCTGAACCTGACATTGAAATTACTACATCTCTACCCGCTATTATCTTGGCCCCACAGCTATGTAATCCCTTTTTCTCATATCATTTTCCTAAAGATCTTATCAGGTAGATACATTTTTAGAGAAAAAAAAATTATATTTAATTGCTATAGAATTTTGTTGCAAGTAACAATTAATTGGCTGCTTGATGGCTGCTCAGTATTTGAAAGTGATTAAGTGGCATTCTCTTCAGTTTGCTCCTTTAAGTAGTCTTGGAAAAGAAAATGATTTCTTGTTTCCATTTATCTACTTTTTCTCTTAAGAGGTGCTTGCAATAGGTGTGCTTATTTGTGTTTTGGTCACCACAGAGGTTTCAGAACATTTGCCAATACCTTATCACTGGTCATGTGGTTGGCACCTGGTTTATCTCAGGAGTTCAAATGTGAAGATCAGCGATATAAAAAGGACAAATACACACAGCTTTCATCCCTTCTCCCCTTCATACCACTCTGCCACAGATAGACTGACCTTTAATTTTGTTGTGTAATAAATATTTTAATTTGTATTCGACCTTTTAGGTGGATGTGTAGATTATTTTGCTGTGGGCATAAGTAAAGATTTATGACTAAAACAAAAAAAATATGAAAAAAGAGTCTTGGGCTTATGCAAAGAAAGAATTTCAATTCTAGGAATGGGCTGGAAAAAACCAGCAAGAATGTCAGTGATAACATAGCATGTAATAGATTAAGACTAACGTGACTGACAAAGCAAACCTTTTGCATCTAGTCATAGACTAAATATTCCTCTTCTGGCTAGATGTAAAAGACTTACATTAGGGACACTGAAGGGCAGTGAAATCTATTGATCCTGAAAATTTCATTTTATGTTGAAGGAAGAAAAGAGAGAATACAAAAGAGATTTGGTGTGCTTTTTTCCAGAGTCTTAAAGTTAATCTCTAACACTGTACTCCAAAAATGTATCTTTTACCATTTTTTTTTTTTTGCTGTAAACATAATGAATAAACATGACTTAATTTAGGTAACTTTGTCAAATAATATTTATAACAGCAATATGAGACCAAAATTGCACATTTGCTTCAGAGGGCATTATGATTCATAAATCATGTTAACAAAAGAGGCATAAACAGAGGAAAAAAATCAAAAGCTGAAGATGTATATAATTTGTGTAATCTTGGATGTTACAGTACACAGTCTAGAGGGCTTGGCTCTGCTGGGGAAGGGTTGTGGTTTGCTGAGACCCTGACTTCTGGTGACAGTCTCAGTCCTGGGACAGAGGAGTGGGAATTGTACCATATTCCTTGAAGTAGCCCGCTATGTGGGTTGAGACTGAAGTAACACCTCTCCACCAGGACCTGATGCATAAACACTTGCCATATTTTGGATCAGACTGTCAAGTCTTTTGATAATGGCTACAGAATGGTATAGTGTTTGGACAAGTGTGACTGAGGGTATAACCTACTCATGAATGTGCCTAGCAGAGTAAATGTGAAAACTCAGCTGCCAAGGAAAGGTTGGTCAGTGTTGTTGAGTTTAGAATCTCAGTTTTGGGCTTACATGCCTGACTGACACTTTTTGGGTCAGTGGTTCCTTAAAAGGTGGCCACATCTGCGCTTGCAGATTCAATTTAAAGTTATTCTTCATGCACAGTTTTCGAACAGATGCTTGGATTTGTTGTATAATACAATAACACTGTATTTTCTTTTCATTTTGCCCCATCTAGTTTTATCTCAAGACTTTGAGAATAAAATGCACATGGCACAGATCGTAACATTTTTTCAGATGCTGTTAGTTCTGCTGCTTCATGATTACATCTCAGCTGAAGATGGGGAAACAAGAGCAAGTAGGTCTTAATTTTTGCATTTCAGATAAGGGCAACTTCAAAGCATGCCTTGAACTTCTAGTATCCATTTTGATGTCCACATGTGCGCTACTGTTGATGATGATTTTCTTCCACTATAATTTTCCTTGTGAAAATCCTGTATTATATGATAAATAACTTAAATATCTTATTTCTTCTTTAGGAAGGGAATATTTTTATTTCTTTTTTTTTGTGTCTTGGAAATACCCAAGGGGACAGATGGAGTTGTACAGCTCCAGTCTTGATTTAAAGTTGTGTCTTGAGTATTTGTATTTTCATTTTCTCAGAAGTCATGTTCTGAATAGCTTAATGTTATGTAAGAAGCTAAATAAAGAAAACTAAAGGGTCTATGAGAGGAAGCTGAGATAACCCCAGTTCTGGGACAGACTTCCATGCATATTCTTCAAAATTAGCATCTCAAACTCCATTAAACCATGTTTTATACTCTAAATCTGGTTTTTAGAAAAGAAAACATGAAAGCAAGGTAGCTTTTAAAATGCAAATATGACTGACTAAAAAGAGTGTGGAAGACTTTACTCTGGCTTTGTATACTTTCAGGCTAAGTCTTTCTCCTCTAGCTTTGCTCTCAATCCAGCAATTTTCTGTATTTTGCAACATAAATTTACTTTTTGTCTCTAGAAAAACTTTTTTTTCAGTCTACCTGCTCTATAAGTATCCATCAAAATGGATCCTCTGCTTTCAGCATAGTCCAGCGATGTTGAGTCCCTTCCAACTGAAATTACTCTGTGGTTCATATCGCTGGACCACAGAGTGCCACACTCTGCTCGCCACTTGCTCCTTCTTGCAATGTCTTTTCTCTTCACCACCACCTGCATTGCAAAATCTTCTCTCCAGCAGACTTGGTCCCTTGTTTTCAAGAAAGGTGAAATCTTGTCCTGATTGGCAGTGTCTGTAGGCAGATGTCAGGACTAGACAAAACCCTTCTTCCTGTGATGGAAAGCAAAGCAGCCTCCATGACCTCATGTGCCATGAGATCAAAATCATTTCTCCTGGTTTTGGCCATCTCCTTGGCACCTCATGTGTTAATTATTGAAACTTCTTTCACAGTTAATTGAAGGTGATTCTCTCCTTTTGAGAATTATTCCCTCCATCTGAGGATGGGCACGTAGGATGGATAGGGCTTTCCTATAGAAATGTTTGTGTCAGTCCATGGCTTGTAGTTGGCAATTTAATCTAAAACATCTGTTTATAAGTGACTACAGTTTGGAGAGCTGAATCCATGCCTAAGTCATCATGCAGCTACTGTAGTTGTTAAATGCTGATCTTAAGTGATCTTATATTCTGGAGCTTGAGCTCATTCACTGAACATTTTTCTTCTATTAAAATTAGAATATGCTACCAGGAACATTCAATTGAGACTCAGAAGTTTTTAATAATTAGTTCTGTCAGTGCCATGTAACAATGTCGGAAGTCAATTAAAATGTATTTGTAAAAGAATTGGCTATTACTGCTGAATTCTGGTGTATTCAGACTATAGACTTGCTCTGCAGTGTGCTTGGTTTGCTAACAAAAATGAGTTTTTATCTTTATCATCTCTGCAGTTGAATTATGAAGAAACCCAATATGTATTCCTCTCTGTTCATTGCATGAAATGTCAGCTCAGGAACTGAATTCCAGAATTTTTTGTAGTTATTTCTGGTGATAATGTAAAAACCAGAAAATGGTATGGCTTTCAGATACCAAATTGGATCTGTGTGGCTAGCACAAACAATCTTGTTTTCCCTGATAAATTCTGCTGAATTTTTTTCAAATGAAATGTGTTTGTCAGTATGGAACCTAATACAAACAAGAATCAATAGTAAAAACATTTACTATGGAAGAAGAAAGTTAAAATGTTTATTTGATTTTTATTATTTTTTTAGGTTGCAGAACTGCTCCGGCGGATTTAGTTTTTATCTTAGATGGGTCTTACAGTGTTGGTCCAGAAAACTTTGAAATAATCAAAAGTTGGCTTGTCAATATTACAAGAAATTTTGACATAGGACCAAAGTTTATTCAAGTTGGAGTTGTCCAGTACAGCGATTACCCTGTACTTGAAATTCCTCTTGGAACTCATGAATCCACTGAGAACCTCATCAGGGAAATGGAGTCCATACACTATCTGGGAGGAAATACAAGAACAGGACGAGCTATTCAGTTTGCTTTTGACCATCTTTTTGCAAAATCTTCAAGATTTTTAACAAAAATAGCGGTTGTTCTCACTGATGGAAAGTCTCAAGATGAAGTCAAAGATGTAGCAGCAGAAGCAAGGAAGAATAAAATCACTTTGTTTGCTATTGGTGTTGGCTCAGAAATTGAGGAGGATGAACTTAAAGCTATTGCCAACAAACCTTCATCAACTTATGTATTTTATGTTGAAGACTATATCGCAATATCAAGAATTAAAGAAGTTATAAAACAGAAACTCTGTGAAGGTAAGTGGTCATCAAGTATTTTAGGTGTGCAAAGTGTAGTTCTGTACATGTATTTCTTAACTTCACAAGCAGAATATATGACTAATGTAACCTAAGGGACTTGTTAATCTTTACTATGATCTTTCATTTTGACCTCAAAATCACTCCCAGAAACTTTGGAGTTATTTTCTCAGTCAAGTAAAGAGGTATATTTGGCATTTTAACAGAGTTTGTATTTAATTTCAGTATGTATCCTTTTGCCCTAAGCCCAATTTTTTTTTTTTTTGTTGCATTGCTAAAGTTTAGAAACACTAAAACATTTGAGCTATTCTCATACTGCTGAGTATATAGGGTTTACTTTACTATTTTCCTAGTTGCAACTGATACTCATGCACAATCCAGCATTTCTTCTTGACAGGTGAGTGGATAGCCTGCCATTCCAAACAGGAGTTCCTCTCAATACATACTTCTTCTAGTATCTATTGCAAAACCCAGAAGGAAGACTCTTGGCAAAAATCACAGGATCACAGAATGATTTGAGTTGGAAGCGACCTTATAACCCATCTAGTTCCAACCACCCTTCCATGGACAGGGACATTTCCAATAGAGCAGGTTGTTCTTAGTCCCATCCAACCTGACCTTGAACCCTTCCAAGGATGGGACATCTACAGCTTCCCTGGGCAGCCTGTTCCACTGTGTTACCACCCTTACAGTAAAGACTTTCTTCCTAATATCTAATCTAAACCTATTCTCTTGCAGTTTAAAGCCATCCCCCCTTGTCCTATGACTTCAGGCCCTTGTGAAAAGTCCTTCTCCAGCTTTGTTGTTGGCCCTCTTAGGTACTGTAAGGTGCTCTAAGGTCTCCCCTTCTCTTCAGCCTTCTCTTCTCCAGGCTGAGCAACCCCAGCTCTCTCAGCCTGTCTTCATAGAAGAATGGTATAACCCTCTAATGATCTTCATGGCCTCCACTGGAGTTGCTCCAGCAGGTCCACATTCTTTTTTTGTTGGGTCCCCAGAGCTGGACACAGCATTCCAGGTAGGGTTTCATGAGAGTGGAGTAGCTATCTGGAGTTGTAGCAAGCTGTTAATGATCTTTCTTAGAAGGATTTTATAGAAGAATTAGGCAAGACCAACATTGCAACGTGCCTTTTTAGCTTTAGAATGCTAGCAGCATTACTGCATTGAGTTTTCTGGTAATTTTGTAAAGCAACAGCTTTCCTGTATACATAAAAAAGGTAACAAATTGTTTCTAAAATGTATAACTCAGATTCTTATCAGATCAGTGCTATTTTGTACATGTTATATTATTAAAATTGATGCAAGTCCTATTTCAGTTGTACCATATTTCTGCGCTTAGTAAGAGTGAAAAATAATTTTTGTTTGCTCTCACTTTGACTATAGAGTTCATTAAAAAAATATGATGATACTTTTGTTGAGGATATTAGTGTTTATTTCTTGATACATCAAGTGAGAAACATAAAAATTCCTTGTGGCTGATGTAGTAAGGCGATCAGTCCAAAACTTAAATCCATTAAGTGCAGCTAAATTCTTTAATAGAGCTTCATGCAAAGAGAACTTTCCCTAAATAAACAGAGTATTTTCTTTAAACAAAGTTTAGAAGCAGTGACATTATATTTCATAAAGATGGATTTTCAGCTTTCAGAATTAACTAGTATCCTTTAAAATTCAGCTGCAATGTTTCACTCGACTGTTACAGCAGCAATCTGCAAATGTTGGCTACTTATACAGAGGTGTACCTACTGTTTCACTTGAAGTGACCCTTTGCTTCTTGCCCATTACATTGCACACTTCCCTCATATCAGCATTGAGATGCTGCTCTCACAGAGCAATCAGAGCCAGTTGGCAGGTCCACTTCTAATGACAGTGTCTTTAGCATGTGAACTGCAAGACTAGTAAATTGGGAAATTTTATAGCTGAGTTGTGAATTATTTTATGTATTTTTTTACCTGTTATCATGTTATGATTCACTTTGACTGTGGGAGAGGAAGTTCCATGGGAGTCAGCAATGATTTGACTGCGATCAACGGCATGAAGCTGCCAGAAAATTTTGCAGTTCTTTCTTCGTGAACTTTGTTTAAATGTCTAGAAAAAATGCTAGCTTTTACTCTATGGCATTTTTAAATTTGTTATTATGTAATCATAGGTATAAGACCACAGGGGGGATATCTCCTTTCTGGACAAAGGAGGCTGAGGTTTGCAGGTTCTTGTAGCAAGTATTGCTCTTAGGAATGGACTTGTGGACAGAGGGCTCTAGTGTGCCTTTTGGAAATTCTAGTGTTTGTTTTAGGGTACAGCAGGGTGAAAAGATCTGCTGAATCTGCCAGCAAAATATTTAAGGAGTATTTAATATTTATTCTGAAAGACAAATGTTCCTGCAGTACCAATATTCTATAGCAAAAACAAACAAACAAACAAAAGATTGTGTGTCAGGAATGCCTTTAAAAGAAAATTCAATGCAGATCTCAGAAAGTATGTATGGAGGATGCAGAGAAAAGTTCCTTTGTGCTAGATACTGGGATTTAACATCAAAAAGTTATTTCATGCTTTGGGAAAGAAAATAAAGCATCTGAAAACTAAAAGCACTAAAAGGCAACCAGATTTCAGAATCGGCTAGGGAGTTGATGTGGCTGGTATTATGGACTGGAAATACAACCCCATTTCCCATGGAAGGCAATTCTTAATTTTGCCACTGACTTCTGCACCCTGTATAATGGCTCAGTTAGTTGTCAAAATAGCCCTGCTAGAAAGTGGTCCAGAAGACCTAAAAAAGATCTACCTAACTGCGAATTTTTTTATATAATTCTTCAATGTGCAATTGAATAGAAAGAATGGTTTCGTAATGTGTAATTTTACACGTGCTTAAATTGTTTTGTATTGGTTTGGAAGTTACTTCAGCATTGTTCCATAATAAAGGCCCTGTCATATAAAGTAATCCTATTTCTGCATTTAATTTTTTATTTTACACCATATTTCTAATATTGCAACTGGTAAGAGACCATTGTGTTCATCTTCTTGTCAGTGTATATTTATACAACTATCAGTAATCTGATGTGACTTATTCCTCTTTGGAATAAATGAGTTTAGAAATATTTCCATGATAACAATGCACAGTTGAAGAAACCTGGGAAAAAAAGAGTGTTATTTCTCTTACTTAATATCATAAGTATGTTGACTTAAGTCCTGCGTCTGTGTTTTGAGAAGAGTGAGAATGAAACTTGTGTTGGACTTTTTATTTCCTTTCTTTTTTTCGGAAGCATTCAGGAGGTAGACATTTTCATTTCCAAAATGTAAGCAGATTTCTTGCCATTCTTTCTTGTAGAACACGCAGATAACTTAATATATTTTTAATTTGGGAGTCAGGTGTCATTTTGCTGTGGGGAGGAAAATAAAACTAAGGGGAGTTTATGTGGCTTCTTGCTGCTGCCCCAAGGACTTGTGACATTACCCCTTAGGATAGATTGTCCTTTCCCACCATAGGTAGTTTGTGCACATAATTAGCTGAATTTTCTCAGAGTTTATATATCCTGCCTCCCCCACCAGAGTGGGGTGGCTTCTGAGTGCCCTTGGGGTTGTTAGAAAGGGAAGTCATGGAGCGTTGCTCATATTATAAAAACAAGCCAGTCTAGACCTTTGAGCTGATAATTCCCTGGCACAGGGACATGAATTTTCCAGCCCATGCCTGGTCCAGATAGAGATGAGAGAACTCTCCACCCCTCCTTTGGAATGTGTTCCTAACCTCTTCCCTGTCTATGAACTAAGGCTTTTCTGAAGAAACAATGAGAAATGAATAATAAAAAAAGTATTTATTGTAATTAGTTTAACATAATTTTAATAAAACTAAAACTTCTTTGATTTCTTTTTATCAACTTATTATCCTAATACAATGTTTGCTTTAGCAGTAAGTTTCACTCTCCTATCTCTTTATTATTTATTTTTTTTGAAACAACTTATGTCCATTGCCTGGTAATGTTTTTGTGTAAAGAAAGTTAACCAGAGATAACATGCAGCTAACTCAAGTTTTCACAGAAAATTTATCACACATTATTTGTCCAGTGAGAATAGCTTCAAGCAGATTTCAGTGTAACAGACAAAACAGCTGAGAGTCCATTTCGCGTTAAAGAGAATGAAAAAGTTGTAGATAATTTTACCTTTGTCCATTTTCAAACTGATTTTTATAGCTGGGAGAGATGCTGAATCCAAATTATTAGTGCATTGTGGAAATTAACATGATAATTCCCTGGCACAGGGACATGAATTTTCCAGCCCCTGTCTGTTTTCTGATTTTATAGCATTTTGAAACCATGCAATTTTAGAAATTAAATTCAATGTTTTTATTAACCAGATATTGTAATACTTTTGTACTACATTTGTGACAATTCAAAATAGTATGTGGATGTAATTGCAGTAAAATACGGCATCTTAGTATTCTTGCTTCAAGTCCCTGGTGATTCTGCACAGCACTTCTCTCATGTTGTACTTCAGTTCTCAGTTCTCTGTTTATTTCTAGAAAGGCAGATCCAAAAACTTAGTTAGGTGGGACATTACTTTTTGAAAGTTATCTTTTGAACTATCCTTGCATTTATTACTTTGCAGAATCTGTTTGTCCGACAAGAATTCCAGTGGCAGCTCGAGATGAAAAAGGATTTGACATTCTTGTAGGATTAGGTGTGAAGAAAAAGGTGAAAAAGAGAATTCAAATATCAGCAACTAATGCAAAAGCTTATGAAGTAACCTCCCGTGTTGACCTCTCAGAAATGACAAGGTATTGAAATTTATAAATACACTTCTATACTTAGTAAATCTTGTTTGGTTTGCTTTAAGTGAGAGAGTGTTATTTTAAGATTTATATGAATATTCAAGTACTGTCTTGGATTTTTTACCCTTGCCCTTATTTAGGAATGTGTTTCCAGAAGGCCTTCCTCCATCCTATGTGTTTGTTTCCACTCAAAGATTTAAAGTAAAAAAGACATGGGATTTATGGAGAATTCTGAGTCTGGATAAGAGACCACAGATAGCAGTCACTGTCAATGGAGAAGAGAAAACAGTATCATTCACTACAACAAGTTTAATAAACGGCACCCAAGTTATTACTTTTGCTGCACCTCACGTAAAGGTAAGGAGTATGTCATTTTCATGCAGGAATACTTATTTAAGTGCACATTATTCCATTAGTCTCCATTTGTCCAAACCAATTTTATTGTTTTCTGGTGTATTCTGAAGGTTCTCTTTCAGTCTTTCTTCAATAATTTCCAGTGAAGTATTCCACTCTTGTAAGAAAGATTGTCCTGACTGCAGATGAGACAGAGGGATAAAGATGGAATGCCTCTACTCTTGCGTTTGTAGCAGGATAGGAATATATGCAGTGCAGAGCTCACCGTTCCTGCCGCAGGGAGTGTTATTTAGGTGAACAAAGAGAGATGATTCAGCAGACAAAGAGTGGGAAAGATTTACTGCTGGAGTGCTTCGTGGCCAAGTGGGTTCAAATTTCTGGGAAACACAGGCCTGCATTCGAATCTCTATGCTAAGTCAAGCTGAAGGAATTTTAAATATAAATCCTCTGTGAAGGAAGAATTCCTATCAAGGAAGAGGTCTTAACTACTAAGCTTTTCGTAGGGAGAGGTATTTTATTCTTCTATTATTAGATGGAGAATTTTTGCTTTTTCTTTCCAAATTTCCCCTGTTTTATTATAGTAATCAGTAAGGGAAATAATTTTTATTATTTTTTAGGAAGGTGTGTTAAACTCGATTTACTGGAAATTGTTAGAAAAGTCAGTTTCAAGTGAATAAAAAAAAAATTATACCTAAATGTTTCTGGGAGCTACAGTGGCAAATCAATTTTATCCCTTCAGTCCCAGATATTCATGAACTTCACCAGGAAAACACAAGTTTTGTGGAGGTTTTGTGTGTTTCTACATGCTTGCGCTACTGTTATGGAGAACAATAATTGCATGGCTTTTTTGGAGCTGTGTGTCCCTAAACACAATAAAAAATGCCAGTATGCACTTAATGAACTTTTTATTTAATAAACTTTTATGATAACTTATCTCTGTAACTGGAAAATGGAAATGGTATATATTCTGATCTGTTGCTTATTTTATCTTGTAATGAGAGCCATTGGAAATAAATGAATAAATAAATAAAACAGTCTACAAAAGAAAATAAAATAGAAACAGATACTTTCAAAGGATATATACTTAATAATTAAGTGAAGTAAGCTTGATTTCTCTGTATGTCTAAAAAAGGTAAAAAAGATATATAACACACTGAAAGATTAATGCTTCAGTTTACTCTTACTAATACCAATTTAGTATGGGATTCATCTCTATGCAATTTAGCATCTAGGCTAAGCGAGTTTAAGGGGCTAGATTGTTTTTGAAATTAATAGATAGGCTCAGGAAGAAGATGTTCCTTCCCATGTTCAATTTTATTTCTAAGGTAGATGAGATAAACACTTTAAAGGTATCTCTCATTTTTTATTACTTGTAGAACTATGCCATTTCTTTAATTTTCAAGCTTTAGAAACCTGAGGTTTTGTAGAAAAATGTCTGGTTTATTCAGTGCAATATTGTGATTCTTTCTGCCAATATCACCTCATTTCTTTTTTTTCTTTCATAAGAGATTAAGTAGAAAAAATTTAAAGAGCTGTTGTTTTTTCACCACAATGTATGATCTGAAGGGTTTGAGACATTATACCACTGCCGTAAAAAAGGCTTCTGGCTGCATATTTTGAACAAATACAGGTTAGAGCATGTTCAAGACTGTAGACTAAAGAGATCTATATGAATTATAAAATAATTCTGAAATAGGGATATATCATTACCAATTGTCATCTCAATTACAGCATTACTTGGCAGTAATTTTTGCCTATACAGTTTACCCTTTATTTGTACATAAAACCTGTAACATTGATCATCCCAACCACTGACAGTTTAAGTGCTGAAATGCAATTTTATTGTTATTGAAATTAAAGACATTTTGTTTTAAATTTAAATTTTAAATTTAAATTCTGTTTTCTTTTTTTTTCTTAGACATTGTTTGATGAAGGCTGGCATCAAATTCGTCTCTTAGTAACTGAAGACTCTGTAACTTTGTATATAGATGGGCAAGAAATTGAAACGAAGCCATTACATCCTGTTTTAGGTATTTACATCAGTGGCCTTACCCAAATAGGGAAGTATTCTGGAAAGGAGGAAACTGTACAGGTAAGCATATGCTAAAACTACAATAGTTCAGTAATTCTACGGTAGATTAACATTTCATTGCATCTTCTGTTTTCTTGAGCTTACTCTTCTAATTTACAGTAGACTGAAATTTAGTATACAAAATTCTAATACTTATAGAACAAAAATGATCATGAGGACTTAGCACAACTAATATATCCTGTGTGATGGGTGCTTGATTGGTCTCACTGATTTCAAGGGGCATTTGCTGACAAAATTGATGCAATCTGGTTGCCCGATTTCAGGAAACAGTGTTTGAAAGCAGGGAATTTCCTCTGTGCTGGACACTTGTATATGGTTTCCTTCCATCAGTGCATGGGTTAGGCTGGTAAAAGAGGGAGAAAACAAAATTTTGATGAAATTTCTTTCTCCTCACTTTGCAGTCAAGTTAGTTTATGCTAGAATAACTAAAAATGGTTTAATTTTTTTGGAGTATAGCAACAAAGCAGAATGGCACGAACTTTTGTTTACTTGATTTCAGTGTTTTTATTGGTTGGTTTTTAATGATTTACATTATACAATAAACTCTAAAGGAAATTCTTTTAAGCATCAGGGAAGCTTTTGATGCTTCACCAGAATTTACTAATCCTACATCTAGTATGGGAAGGTCAGTGTAGGAGCATCTTCCCAGGTCTGTTAATGTTAAAAAGAAAAAGGTTGGTTTTCCTGTGCTTTTAACTTGTGTCTGCAATGATACTGGCAGCCAGTGAAGGTCATGCTGTGCGTGTTTGGATTTAGTGCAAAGGCAGTGATTTCTGTTATTTTTGAAACAAAAATCTTGGATTGATTATTTCTCTTTAAATAATTCCATTACAGTATGTTTAAGTGGTTGCATGTATTAGTCATTGTCAGTAGTCTAAAAATGTTTCTATATCTTTAATTGATTTTTAACAGTAGTGAGCACAGAGAGCTCTAAAGAGACCTTTATGTTTTGTATTATAGTTTGATGTACAAAAACTACGAATCTACTGTGACCCAGAGCAAAACAATAGAGAAACAGTTTGTGAGATCCCAGGATTTGTGAGTATGATAGATGAAGAGGACTGCTTGGATTTTTTTACAAATCACTGTTTAAGGCTGACTTAATGAAGTCTTATAATAAGTAATACTATATTGTTTCATCTGGTGCAAACACATGCTTGTTATCTGTGCAATATCAAGTGACACAAAGCTTGTCTGTTTTCAGCCTAATTTTTTCACAAATAATTTTAAAAGGCTTTTGTTTGTTTGTTTGTTTTGGTTTGATATTTGATGGTGTAAAGTTGACACCAGTATATAGGAATCTCAGAATCTTCTGTTAAAATTTCACATTTTAAACATTATAGATTAATAAAACTTCTATGCTACAGCAGTGTAAAATTCTTTAAATACCACTTTTTAACTTATCTGATATACTTTTTGCTACTTGTCAGGTCATTCAATCTCTGAAATTTTGGTACATAACAAACAAAGCTGTATTTTTAAATCACCTTCTCCTGTCAGAAATATCTATATGAAGTCTGTAATAAATATCCCATTATCTGAAATGTTGCCAAGATTTCAAGAAGTATGTTATGGATAAGACAAAAATAAAATCCTCTTCTGGATTTTATGATTCATGTACACAATCAGGAAACTTACGGGGAACCTTTGTCCCTCTCTTTGTCCTCTTACCTACATTAATTATGCGATGAAATATAAAACATGCAAACAGGTTTGGGAACTATTCATATCTGACAGTTGGAGCATTCAGTTCCCACCTCAAAATATGAGCAAAAGATTGATTTATACAAGCAGATACTGCAAAATGCTTTCCTTTGTTTAGTGTCTAAACCAAACTGACCTAAAGATTATCAGCCACCAGTGTCTTACTTTGTAGGCCCATATTCTTAATGTTGTAATTTGATTTAGTATCAGGACCATTTTGGTGGTTTGACAATAGAGCTGTTGAATCTTCAGCGTCCAGATTTCATTTTTGGTTGGACTGGCACAAACTGCCAGCTAGTCTGTTTTTCTTCCTTTTATTTGGAGCCAGTGTGTCTGTTGCAATCAACATCCTTATTAGGGCTTTTTCAAAACTCACAGCTTTCAATTAAGCAACGAGTAGGTGGCTGGATCATTAGCTGTTCCGAAATCTGACTGTGTGTCAAGAACTAACGGGTTCAGGAACACTTTTGAAAAATTAGCTTTAAATCTTGAACAAAATACATTATTTGTCTATTTAACTGCACCGTGTAGCTTTTTGTTCTTTACAAATTAAAAGTAGGATATGAAAAGTATACAAATGAAAAAGATTTTGCACAAAGAAAGCAAATACTAAAAAGTGTGTCATATCTTACATTCTCTGCTATTTGACCAGGAGTCCAAGCCAAAAGGTTGCTTTTTGCTATTTCAGTTTCACTTGCTTTTGTTAGTTAAATTTGGAGTTTAGCCATGAAATTCTGGAATCTTTCAGAAAATAAAAGTGTTGAATGATCTTCAAGGAGGAATATGGGATTTGTGGTTGCATTTTGTCAGTGTGGTTGTGTCAGAGCTGCTGAAATAAGCAGAGGCTGTATGTACTAATTACAGCCTGAATTCATCCCCTTTCCCAGAGATACCTAGCTGCATGGTAATTTTAAGCCCCTTTATGATCCTTAGAGAAAGATAACCTTCTCTAGAGGTTGCTTATGCTGAAAATCAAATACATGAAAAGCTGTCTGTCTCCGCAGAGTGTGTAGGAAATCTGTGGTGATTATGTGCTTTGGAAAATTCCTGTGAACGGTGTGGCTGCTGGTGGCTACTAAACCATTAAGACAGACAATTTTGTGCTTGCTATGCTGAAATATTTGGAGCTGGATTGTTCTGTGGTGTTTCAGATTCTGGAAAAAAAAGTCGGTTGATGGCAAAGTCTGATGCAGTCACATAGGAAAGCAAGAAAAGCCAGCCTTGCCTCTGTGCTGCTCTGTGTTTTCCCAGATGTGGATACAGACAGAGATCAGAGATTTCAGAAATATTTTGGTACATTCTCTGACATGAATGAATAAGCAGAGGAGTTCTTTGATGAAAAGTTACTCCTGGTAAAAGATTTGACCCAAATATAGACATTAATTGTATAAATATTGACATGGTTTAGTATTAATTCCAATTTCGTCTTTGTTTTAAAATTTGCTGCTGGTTACTCCTATTGAGCTTAACAACAATGTAAATTTAAATTATTTCATATACATTGATAGCAGCTGCACATAAGTCTTAGAAAGACTCAAAGTTTGAATTAAAATTTCTTGATAGTTAGAGCCTTAAAATTATGACTGTTTTTGATAGTGTTTACAAATGAATGGATTTTGCTTTTTACAGGTATTACTGTGTGCTTAAACTGTGTTTCTTCTCATTTCAGAATGGAGAGGTAGGCTCGATCCTAAACTACTCACTCAGGTTAAGGTAGTATTTGACTTTATATAAGCTTCTTATTCTCGGTAACATACACTTTTTTTTTTTTTCAAGAACAGATGTTTGATAATCTTAAAATGCTGAATTTCCACTAATTGAACTCTCGTCAATAGACAAATGGAAAATAATTTTTCTGAAGAACATATTTATTAGAATAAATGGGTTGATTTTTTTCCTCAGTTTGATTCAGTTACTCCTTTTTGCAGGGCTGGGTACTGTTGCAAAGGGATGGGGATATGCACAGTCAGGGAGCTGGCACCCACATCATGCTAATGGGAGCTCTGTGAACAGGAGCTTCTCTGAAGGCTTAATGAGATAGTTTCCCTAATGTTTCTTGTTACTCCGAGTGATACCATTGCAAAAGAAATGTGGATTTGTGTTTGATCAATCATTTGACCCTGCAAAAGAATTCCATTCAGAGAACACTGTAAAAAGTCCTCATTATTTTGCGGAATATGAGTAAAATGCTATGGAATGAGTTTTAGGCAATAAAACTAAAATCTTCATTTTGCAGCTTGGATTCTTAAATTTTGGCCTTTCCATACCTCTAGGAACTTGCTGGGTGAAAAAGAATTCACTGAATCTTACTTCAACATATAGATTTAGTACAGATATACCTGTATTTTGGGTGCCTAACCTTGGACAAATGGATTTGACCTGGTAGCTCTCCTCTTGGCTGCCTTAGTAAAGCACTGTGGTTTTATGTGGGGTTTGATGGTGAGAAGTAAATACCTCAAAAAAAAAGAGAAAAAAATTCTAGAGGGTGATGTAGACCTGCCAAGGTTTAGTGTTCACTGCTGCATGGGGAGCATAGTTTGGAGAAGGTCACCTAGTGGTCTTTGGAGCATGGGCACCCTTGGGGCCAGGGCTACAGTGACCTCGAGCAGTCTGTGGCAGCAGCTGTGTCCCACTTCTCCTCAAGTAGCTTCATAGCTGGAGCATGCTTAGCAAGTAGGAAACTCCTGTTTTATGTTTTTTTCAGGCTTGCTAAACATGACAGCCTGCCAATGGTTGGGGTCATTGTGCTATATATGTTATTTATTACATTCTTTTACAAACTTTTTCATTAAATAGTTATATTTGATAATTGATCACGCTTCAAGTTATGAATATAAATTAGCTTAGGAGAAGAGTTTTTCATGTTGCAAGATTTAAAATTATCAAGCTATGTGACAAAAATATTTGTGAAAAAGCCAGATAAAATTACAGTTATCAGACCAATATTGGTACTTTTTTTCCCCCTGTGTTTTTATTCTGGATAAAATGGTGAATTCATGCATGAAAAGTAGTTGGAGGGCAAAATTCAGATAAGCACAAGTTCCAGATGAACAAAGGAGTGAAAGCCAGGACCTAAGTTAAAGCCAACCTAAGGAAAATCAGCTTCAAATAATGTTATGATACATTTGTTGAATGCTTTTGGCATATGTATTGATGACTGGTTTCACTCTTGGTAGTGCATGAATGGTCCTAGTGATGTAGGCTCAACACCTGCCCCCTGCATATGCCCACCAGGAAAGCAAGGACCTCCAGGCCCCAAAGTAAGTTTTCATTCTGTCTTACTGACCATACACAATTTTTTTTTTTTCTTCTATTTTCTTTTTTTAATTCTAAATCTTACATTAGCCCGTCATGGTCAGGCAGATTGAAAAAGTAGGGATAAGTTCTCCTAGTTCTGGTTTCAAGTGCAGGGATATAGTGATTAGGATCCTCAAGGACAGGTTTTAGTGCCATAACTCCTAAGAACACAAATATATCTTCTATTTTTTAAGGAAATTTTTCATGGGTGTAAAATTGTGTTTCCTTGTTACTATTCAGCAAATGACATTGCACTGTTAAATGTCTGAGCATGAAATAATTTACTAATAAAAGTAATTTTCCTTCTTTGTAAAAGAATGAACAAGATGCTTACTGGGAGGCTTCCACCTTAGATGTTCTGATGACCTCCCTTCAATGCTGAAGAACTAAAATGAGAACTAGACTTGAGTTGCAGGTGTCTAACACAGCAAACTCAAATCCCTAGTGTTCTGCTGTAGTACCTTTCTCCATAACTGTGCTAAGCAGTTCCTACAAAGTTACTTGCACGTATAGACAAGAAAACCCCAAACCACTTGTCTTTCATTAAGCAAATGGATAAAACCTCCTCTACTCTCATCACATAAGAAGTTGCAGTATGCTGCAGCTACCTCTAGTCAAAGGGCCTGTTGCTGCAGTGGTGAAAGTTTCTGATGAGGGAATTGGAATCCACAGTATGAAGATCATAATTATAATTTCATGCAGTAGAATTTTTGTGATTTTTTTTTTTCTTTTTAGCATATTAGAGAAAAAGAGAGGCAGAATAAAGTATTTATAATTTAAAAAACTTGAAAACAACTTCTTGTAAAGTATGCAGGAGTATGAAATGTCAGACTTAGGGTGACCTATGCAATTTTATTTAGACTCCTACTTCATGTGCAGTCTTTCAACTGCATTGCAGTGTAATACCTATTTGGGGATAACTGAATAAAACAGGTGACAAGATGCTGCCTAACACAAAAGGCTGCAGACGGGGGTGAAAAGGAAGCCTGTTTAAGATTGAATAGGCTGTCTCAGTTATGGTATTTCTTAGCTTTTGAATACCAGACCCTGGAACCATATAACTTTAAACTTCATTTGGGTGTTTGTCATATTAATGAAGTATAATAAAATTAATTAAATCAAAACAATTTTAAAATAGAGGTAACTGATATTTTAGGCTTTTAAAGTTAAAGCATAAAATTCCTAGTTTAAATAGTATGTTGAGAGCAAATTTATTTTCATTCAAATCCCAAACCTGGGTTTCTTGATTTGGACCATAATAATTCTGGATAACCTATTATTACAGCAAACAATAACTGTTATGCATTTCTAAAGGGCCGTTATTCTATATCCTTTTCCGTTTAGTTCAACATTACATTTCTGTGGTTTATAACGAAAAGATGTTTTTCCACAGTCACATGGAAAGCTAGTTTCCTATTTCCCTTCTAATGTCCTCCCTGTTTATAACAATTCTGCAGCTGTAACTGACCTGCAGGTCTGTTGATGGTTCAGGCTGAACACATCAGTACCTGCTTAACACTCCTGTAGAAGAAAAACGTTTCTATAGATCAAATCTTACTGGATTTTGCTGAGACAAGTCAAGGCTGTTAGTAAAATGCAGAAAGAGGATATATTGAGTAAGAAGTTTCTGCTTTCTCACCATAAACATGAAGCCTGAGGATCCAAGTTTTTTTTTACTTTAACATGATTGTAACAAATGTTATCAAAATAATTTCAAAGAACTTTTAAGAAGAAATCTAAAAAAAAACCTTATATTTTCTGGAGAGCAGTAAGTGTGTGGGGAGGAGTCTGTATTTAGCAAGTTTTAATCCTGTCACCTGCCTTTCCAGTGCTTTAGTGCTAAGAAATTGACTTGGGCAAAGGAAGTGAGAATTTTCTTCAGAGTAGAACTACTTGATTTAAAAGGTTTTCATAATGATGGTTTGATCTATTTGATAAAATTGGTTTTATTTCTGTTGATTAAAATGTTAAAAAACTTGAAAACATTTGAGATGATGGGTCCAACTTGTCTTGCAACTTGTGTGGGATGACTTTTCTGAGTCCTGGGGGAATTTTCCCAGAAAAGGGTTTACAAGATCAGTTATTTTTCACTGTAGGAATTACTCCACAATAGCAGGTATCTGGGTTTGTTCTGTGGAATTTCATAGGGTCAAGGTTACTCTGTGCTAATTTTAAAGTGCTCTTTCATATATTTTGTGAGTTAATGTATTGCTTCTCCATAGGGTGACCCTGGGCAACCCGGGAATCATGGTTATCCTGGTCTGCCTGGTCCAGATGGTAAGCCTGTGAGTACTAAAAACTTAGTCATATATTGTAAATGTAAAAGTAACAGGGGACAAAACACGTACCAGTGATACCAGATTTTCAAATTTAGATGCTTTTGTCTCCAGTCTTTGAAATTATGAATGTCAGCTAAGTGCTATGTTTTATGAATTTGTTGATCATAGAATTTTTTGTTTCAAGCTAAAGTATTGTAAATATGAGTTAAACACTGCTGTAAATCAGAGAACAGGCTATGAGTGCTCCTGTTGGTCTTTGCATTACTTTGCAGCAGTTATCACCTTCAGTCTTTACTCCTCAAGAACTGGTGCATTAGAAAGCACTTCAGGGCAGCTAAAATCCTATCTATTTTTTTGTTTTTATAATTGCTGCTCACATTTAAGCTTGCTATATTTACATTTTTTTTGTAAGCTACATAGTCTATCAAAATAGGTAGATATAAATGAAAAATATTAAAAATATAGCTATCTTTCAGTCTACCCTTGCTTATCAGTTCTAGTACTCTAGCATGTTTTTTCTATTGAGGCACTACCTACCAACTTAGATGGCTTCACAAAAACAGCTAACATTCTACTTTTGTTAAGAATTTTTAACACTAGTAATACATTTAATTTCTATGCCAGATAAAGATGGAAACAGTGAGATTGATACTTGTTTGGATATGTGTGTCTTGTAAGGGTAATAAGTATTACCGATTACAAAGAGAAAGTTCTATGCTGTAGCCTGTAAAATGCTCTCATTTATCCTATTTTGTTGCTTAATTATGTGTTGGCCTTTTCTTAAGGATGGCATCTAGTTCATTTAACTGTGGTGATACCTTTTTTAATCAGAGCTAGTTTGACAGGGAAAAATAGGCACTGGAAACAAGAAATGCAGTTGTTTCTAAAATTTGAAAATTTACCTGTTTTAAAATATGGGACTTGTTATATTGAAACCTGTCCATGATGGCCCAGAGAAGCAGTGAGTACATGAATTTTTCAGTAGTTGCACAAGCAAAGATCCTCATTTTCCTTATGATATAAAAACATTTTTATACTTTTGCTTTGGTCTTAAACAGCTTTTGATAGATATTATCTTCAGAGGTTTTCTGGACCTAGAATCAGAAAAGGCAATCTAGATTGAAATAATTAGTACTTTAAAATACTGCATTTTGGTTCTAAACAATCCTGAAAGTACAAGTTTCAAATTATTTCTAAGCTGGGGAAGTGGATTAATCAGAATAACTTTTCAGTTGAGAATTGGTGGTGTTTAAGCTTATGAAGAACAGTTCTGATCTCCAAACGACAGGTATACAAACTGAACCTGGAGTTGCATGGTAGAAGATGTCCATCACAGATTGACTGTGCTGCTTTCTGGAAGTAGATTTGCTGTATTGATAAGCAGAACAGAGCTGTCTTTGATCCAGCCAAGTCTGATATTTTGAAAACCAAAGTGATACTGTGTAAGCTTTCATGAAGGCAGAATGCCCTGGACACTGGTAGGGAAATGTCAGTTTCCCCTCTCTCGTTTAAAAACTAGATTAAGACCTCATTTCTAAAACATCCAATCAGCTGCAAAAATATTGTTTTAGGAACAATTTGTTATGACTCTTCCATACTTTTATGACTGGTTTCCATTTCAATGCTATGTATCTTCCCATAGCACTGAAATTTGTAACAGCGTGAATCATGAAGAAGCAATGAGTTGATACTGTGGACTTCCTTTAACTTTGTAATTTACATCTTTTTTCTTTTTTTTTTCCTGCGAGTCATACTGTGCATAGATGGGCATTCTGTGAACATAAAATGATTACCAAAAGTATCTCAAAATGAGAATCAAAAACCCCCACTAAAGGAGAAATGTTACCACTTTACTGAAGTTCATGTGCTAGTTGAAGTGCTTAAGTTAAATCTTATAGCTTTATTAACTGACTAATGTTTCTGAAATACCAGCTGTAGTTTCTGCACTTGTTTTTTGTAAGGGCATAATTGCAAAACAATTAGATCATCTACAGGTCTGGCCAGTACATTATTGTTCCTTACAGTAGATTCTTGAGTGCTTTCCAGACAAGCTTTTAGCCCTGAGTGGTGGGAGATCCTTTAGAAACACTGTGCAGCAAAACAGATTCCTCTCTGCCTTCCCGTTTTACTTATGTATTTGCTAGTACAAGTTGCATGTTTTCTGTTCTGCCAGCGATTGTCCTTGTTTGAGGAAACTTTATTCGTATGAATCTTTTAGCTGTATCCCCTGAGGAACTCTGAGAAGCAAGCTCTTAATTCAGGCAACACCGTAGGCTTACAGGTAGTTGTGTAGTCAGTCTTGTTGAATCAAATGGCTTTTGCGTGAAAAGCTTTTCCTGCAAAGTCAGTCTTGTTCCCAAGCACATTTTTGTGTTCTGCTCTAAAGTCATTCCAATTTGCCTATCTGGTATTCATTTTCTTTGAACGGTATAACTGATCAACAAAATGTTTTTTCCTCTGAGAAAGGTTTTAGGCATGCATTTATATTACTATAAATGATTGATTTTTAAAGTAGAACATCAAAGAAAATTTAGTTTATTGTTTTTGGGCTAGCTAGATTGTTCTAATACATAAAGTTAGTTTTAGTCTAGAGAAATAGAAAACAATTCCTATTAATATCTTCAATCTTACCAAAGCATGATTGTTCACTTGGTGTTAACCAGTAAAATTGTTAACTTTAATATTTGGGGAAGTGAATGTAAATGTAACTTGCTTTCAATAATTTCTTAATTGTTCTTTTTATTAGTTTTGTTCATAGGTTTTTTCTCTTTAACTGCCACTTCTTTTTATTTTCTGATACATACAGAAAAGATCAATTAAAGTTAGTATAGAAAAGAATGAAAGTGAGAAGCATAATAAGTAATGAAAATACATTTTTTCCATCCAAAATGTAATTCAGAACCTGAAATTATTAAATTGTCTAGTCAGGAGAAAAGTACAAGGATATAAATAAGCACAAAATAAATAAATAAGCACAAGGATACATAAATATAAATATTTATGTATTATAAATAAGCACAAGGATAAAAATAGTATTTGAATCTCAACTGGAACTCATTTTAATGAAAGAAGCAATTGGAGTGATGCTGGCCCTGAAAGTGCTCAGCAGCCTGACTGTGTGGTCACAAAGCCATTTTTTATTCCAACAGGTATTTTGTATGTACTATGGATAAGCTCAAGGGGAAAAATAAATGATCAGAGTCTGTGCAGTGATCACTCGTGGTTAATAGAGATGATAGGTTACCAGTCTGCTGAAAGAAATTTAAACCTCCCATTTATTTGGCAATTTTGAACTTTGAACCATGCAGCTGAAAAATCTGGACAATTTTCCAGTGTTCCATCTATTTTCATTCATGACAATTTGGAACTATTTGCCTTGTCTTTACAGTATCTACAAGCAATAAGCAGTTTAAAAATAATCTCATGAGACTGACTTTACTGATATATGCAGATACACAGTTCAGAAGGTATCAAAAGTTTCACATAATAAGTAATTTCTGATCATTCCAATGGATTCTTTAAAAAACTATAGAATATTATTACAGCTGTACTAACTAGAGTTTAATATTTGGTGACCAACTGAAGACCAAATCAATGGTGCTTTTGGAATAAAAATGAGTATACATGCATATATGTAAATACATATATATGTATTTGTGTATTCATGTATACATAGAATTCCCTGTACTATTGAATGGCTTGCCTGGGCTTTAAGTTCTTATAAACTCTGCAGCAACTTTTGTCAGGAAAATTTTGTAGACATAGCTGATAATTCATCTATAAAATACTGTTTTCAACTCCAGAAAAAATAGATATTCCTCAGTAACACTGTGACCTTATTATTAGAGGAAATATATTTGCTCCATTCTAATGCAGTCATGTAATGGTTTCCCTGAAACTACTGGTTTGAAATCAGAGTGATGCCTGAGGCTGACTTGTGCTGCACACAGCTGTAGTGTTCAGACAAAAGAGCATATCATGATCAGCAGCAGTAACAAAGACAGAGAGTATGATAAGCATGAACATCTAACCAGTGAGCAGGAAATTATGCTCCCTTGGTACATCAACTCATCTCCCAACAGTCTGAATCTCATGAACTTTTTAAGATGGATTAATGACCTTTTATTTAATCATCTTGATGGATCTTTTTTCTTTTGTGGTGTTTGAGAACATCATGCTCAGGTAAAATATGCTGGTAGGTTTTCTGAGTTATGAAAGCCTTGGCAGATGACGGAGTAGCTAATGGAAGAAAATGTCATGAAATGGAGAAATAATAAACAGACCAAACAAAGCAAACCCAAAAAAATGCAAACATACAAGACAATGAAAACTTTTTTCTTTACTTTTCCCATAATAATGTTCACATGATTATAAATCTTTGATCAGGAGTCATCCCCAAAATTATATCAGAAGGTAAAAGCTTCATTTAGCTACCTTTGTGCTCTAATGCTGGATCTGCCCTTCATTTTCACTTCACTGTGGGCTGCACTGCAAAGACAGTTCTGGTGGGCTGCAGAAGCAAAAGCCACAAGAAGTCCTTCCACAGGGCCATGCTGTTTAACAGAGGGAGGAGAGAGGAAATGACTGTTGTTCTGAGCCCCTGAGTTACCACTGCTCAAGAAAGTCACAGAACAAGGAGTAAGGCACAAGTTCCAAACAGACCTGCTAAAGAGGACCACTTGACTCATCCACGTGTCTGAAGGGGCAGGAAAAAGAAATGCAGTAGCCAGATGAATACATACATAGTGAGGTGTTAGAGAAGATCTTAGAAAAAATGCTCCTTGAGAAAAAGAAGAGAAAGGACCCAAGGCAAAAATATTAGATGATAGAAAAACTTCTCAGAAAAAGTCTAAAACACTTAATTCAAAGACATTTAGTACTTTCTCTCATTTCTGTTGCCTGGCAGGATTTTAGTTGTTGATATTGCCAGTGAGGGAGAAGATTATAGCATGATTGCAAATTTGAGGATAAGCATGGATACATGTCTGAATAGCTGTAACACTTCCTGTCCTTTAAGGTGTAATGTATTTTATGAAAAGAGTTCAGAGGCTTGTCTTCTAATACTTAACTGTGCTTTAAAGATTTTCTGCAAGAAACTTCCACAAGAGGTCCACAGACCTTTCAACGTGTCTTTCTAACACCAAATTAAAGTTTTCTTTTGCAGTGGAGTATCAAATTCAGAGTTAACTGTAATACTTCTCACTATTTGAGTGTCTTCTGAAAATGTCATGAGAGAAGACCAAACCCAGATAAAAAGTATTATTTTTGGTGGTAAGTTTAGTGCTTTTACCATATTTGAAAGTGAATCTTCAGACTTGAACTCCTCAGCATCAATTGAAAAGGGAATTTTCACTTCTATTCTATCCCTTTTACATAAAGCAGCAGCTATGGTGCTGCTGTTCTCCCAGCATGTGTATGTATGTCACACAGGTGCTCCTGTTGAGGGCTTTGTGGTTAGGGATAGAAGATTTGAGTTGACTTTAGTGCAAAAACTCCGTAGGCATTAGCATATAGATAGATGATCTGTACTGCAAAAGAAGTAGTAATACAAATACATACTCAGCTTTTATGAAATCTGGTTTTCTTATTTTATAGATGGCATTTTTAACTTGTCTAAACAATTGTTGTGTTATTTGTACTGGACAGTGATTCTCATTTTTGTGACTTTCTGTGAATTTCCTTTCCAATCTTCTCTGCTCCAGTTTTCCATGAACAGAACACAGTGCCAATGTGTTTGATTTGTGTTGAAATCACATTACAATATCTAGCTCTGAGCTAAGTATGCAGTTTTGTAAACTGAAAACTCTTCTGCCATTTCCATTCATATTGTGAATTTTGAAATTCGGTTCAGCCAGAGAATTGTATTTCTCTGCTTCTTCCCTTGCTCATTTAGAGGGAGAGGGGAAATTGCATTGCAGAGATCTAAAATAAGAAATAGAGTTTTATTTATATAGAATTATATCCGAAAGAAAGTCATACAAACTTTTTGCCCTTTTTTTTTTTTTTTTTTTTTTTTTTTAAGAAAAAAAAAATGCATAAACTTTTGAAGGTATTTTTTGGCTTGGTGAATTATTGCAGCTACTTGGGAGGCCTATAAGCAGTCTGGGAACACTATACCATTTACAGTTGAAGCTGATTTTGCTAGAACTGCCTTGAGCACTAAAAGTGAAATGCTTGATAGAGGATCCATGTATGACAGAGACCTAGAATTCTGTTTACTTCTATACTAAACATTACCAGCTGGCTCATCGGGCATCTGCTCAAATGTCTCTTGCGAAGAGGGCATAGCAAGGACTCTCTTGTATTTAACCCAGAAAACAATTTTAGCTCTCTTTATTATTCCTAGGAAGCTCTGACTGATTTAAAGAAGATATCAGACATACATGTTGCCTTCCTTGCATTGAGGAGATTCTATTAGCTCCTTTTTACCAGTGTGGAAATCCCCCAATTAAATTTTGTGTAAAGTTTTTAAGACTGAAAGTCATTTAGCAATAGGATTATTAGTTCTCTCAGTTCAAATCAAGATCAAATTCTGGGTATTTGAAGCTGGATAGTCTACTTAATGGGATTTATCATATTTGGTTTTGTCTGCCTGTTGAAATGTCTGAACCACATAGCCTCAGAGTTTTACAGAACAATTTCTCCCCTTGTTTTGAATGTTTGCTCAAAAAAATCCCTCTTGATAGCTTATTTTGTCCATTGGAATGACATGTTTTTAATGGAGCTTTGTGAAATTCTTACTCTTCAGTATCTTGCCTCTTTAAAGGGTTCTTTAAAGTCCTTGTTACTTTTTCATAAAAACTGACTATCCTTGCTGTACTAATTCAGTCAAATCTACCAAAACATAGACATGTATTTTGGATTCTGTAAAGGTTCACTAGTTCTACCAATGTTGATTTCTAGTAAAGCATTCCTGAAATTCTCTTTTCAACTCATGAATTATTTAATATCTCTTTTTGTAGTCCCAGTCATTCAAATTTTTTCATTTGCATAACCTGTTATATACCTTCAAGTTCATAGCTATGTGCTTAGTATTGAGAATGGAATTTTTATTAGATATATTACAAAACTGGCTGCATTATGTATTAGAACATACCTTATTTGTTAAAGATTTTTTCTGTAACTGGGAATAAGCCTGTAAAAGTCCTGATATTTTTCAGCTATTTTTCTTGAGAGAGAGAGAAAAAATGTGTCAACATATGTGGATTAATTTCTATTTTTTTTCCTGCAGTGGAAAATGAAACATTATGTTTCATATTCTTTCATGTAACAATTCTAAAATAACTGATTTTAGCTAAAATATGGAGGCTGTGAACTTCAGATCCAGATATGAAAGCTTTAGAAAGCTGACATCTAGATCCCAAAAACATGATTGTGATAGCAGTTGCTAAAATTTGTGACCTAAAATGATGGGGTTGTGACAACAATTCTCTAGTAAGCAGGAGGATTGTTTTTTTCTTTAAAGAGGTGTTTGGAAATTTGTGTACGTAAGTTTTGAAAAGTCGAAAGTCTTGGTTCTTTTCCTTAGGGATATCAGGGATCAGCAGGAACTCCAGGTATCCCAGGAACTCCAGGGATTCAAGTAAGTTTCTGTTTCATTCCTAGATTTTGAGACCAGATCTGAGACAAATCCTGCCAAGTCTCTCTCATTGTTTGTCATTGAGAGTTGAGATGTGGGGAATGAAAAGAACTCAAGGGATGCCATTAAATCAGGGCCATCCTGGGGTGAATTGCTTTGGAATTCACATGGCTTTGGGGTTTGAAGGTAGGCTGACAATTAGACTGCAAATCTAAGCAGTGTTAGGTAAGGCCTGTAGAAGAGGGACTCAGCTGCAGTTTAGACATTTTTATCCTCATTGAGGAGCCAAACAGTAGTTCCTTCAGTTTTTCTATGAATCACTAACAGTGATCTGAACTCTTGTCATGGTGATGGATTAGCCTCACATGTACAAAACAAGGTTTCAGATAAAGCCCAGACTGCTGGAGGAGAATTCTTTTTCATTCTCTATTGCGTCAGTTTAGTAGTGCTTAGTAAGACAGTTGTTGGAAACCAGTGCTGTATTTCACTTGTGGCATCATCCAGGCTGGCTGACAGTCAAGGACTTACTAATTTGTTGAATTAAATATCTGAGAGCATGCTGGGGCCAGGAGCGAGCCTGGAACATGGCATGTGTGAAGGCTGTCTGATGGACATTTGAAGGGGACATCTCTGGGCTAGTACAGGCTGTGTGACATTCCTGTTTTCCTGGGGTTGTCCTTGGTTAGAACAAAAGGTTGTTTCAGTATTCCTGAGTCATGGGTTGTGATAGTGAGCCGTACATGTGGGATACATTTCATGCTTGGTTCTGCCTTTGTGTCCAATTACAAAAATGTTGTAATCACCAGCTGACACGCTGCTCTCTTGGTCATGCTGTATTACATTTCTGTCTTGTGTTGTACCAGATTGTATTAGTATTTGAGCTGGTTCTCATTTTTTTCTCACTTTAGGGTCCTCGTGGCTTGCCAGGTATCAAGGGAGAGCCAGGACAAGATGGGGCGAAGGTAAAACAAAAAATAAACAGGAGTAATAGATAAAAAGGTTTTACTCTTACAATTTTTAATTTTTTAATTGTACAGTTAATAGTATCAGTATTTTCCCATGAAGCTTCTGTGAGAATTGTTTGTTAAAAGGTTAATAAGGAAGCATTAAGAATCCCAAATTTAAATTCTGAATCTGGTCTGCTTTATTTAATAAAGTTTATGTAGGCTTTAAGACTGCCAGCAACAACCTTACTGAACTGAATAACATATATTTAGAAAGCATATCTGAGTATGGGTACCTGGAAGCACAATGCAGACATCTGTCAGACTGGTTTCTTTTTAAGTCTTTTCACCCTTTTTCTCTTCAAGTGAGCATCTAGATGACCTAGGTAGGAATTTTTGGATGGCACTTTTTATCTGAAAACACTGATTAATTGAAACCAAAGCTTTTTGTGGAAAATTCTAGTTGAGGTGTAGCCAGTAGCTTGGAGCTACAGACAGATGTGGAATCTTATATGTAATTCCCTTCTGGTAATCGGGATAAACTTGATTCTGGATCTTCTGTATGTACAGTGAGTAAACTGGCCTTTGGCAATTGCCAAGTCTCATTGATATGTAAATATCTGTGCCTACATTTCTGCCCTATGTTTAGAAAGGTTCTAAATTGATTGTGATAAAAATTATTTTGGTTTTCATTTATTAAAACTTAAAAGCCTTTTCAGTAAAACAAACACTTGTTTTCCAACAAGCCTTAGAATTTCTTTGTAAAGTTCCCAGTATTAAAAACAGATCCTTAAATTCATCACTATTCAGCAGAATTCTCAAATGCATGGTAGGGCTGAAAAACGTGCTTATGTGTTCTGTGCTTTAGTCTTCTCAATATAATGGATTTTAGATGTTAATCTAATTGATCAGTCGGTATTGGGACGTGTAGAAATTAAGATACTGCTGATGCAAAATTCTATTCTCCTGGCAATGCAGGGCTGTGAGAGATAGAATATTTCCTATTGCTCAGTCCAGCCTTGTTTAGAATGTGCCAAGGGGCTTCCACAACTGTTTTACAAAACCTTTCCATTGTAAAATAGGCCTTGCCATTATAATGTTTTTCCTGGAGATTCAGCCCAAATTTTCATTTCTTAATTTCATCCCATTACTTGTGAAGTTTCTGTAGCAACTAATTTAAAACTGTTTCCATTTCCAAGTGTTATAGTTTACCCAGTAATTGAATCACCACTTCTGAGTAGAAATCGAGACTCCACTCTTTTTCATTAAGAAGCAATGGATGCAGAAAGTGTTGATTTTATAAGCTTTGCTGATTTTTTTGAACTCCGTTTCACCTGTTTTCAGTATTTATTTGTTGAGAGATATTCTGGTAGTACTAACCCACAAGCTGTCATTCCCGTGGTCATGTTCCTGTCTTCGGCGAATATATGACAGACCTCTCCATATCTGCTTAGACATGAATGGCTTTGATAAGTAGCACTGAGACATGTTGTGATGGTTTAACTTTTGTCTTAGAACTTGAAATATTGTATGAAATAACTATTCCTTCTTTATATATTATTTAATATAGAGTTAGATATTAACAGGGAAAAAATGTTCTGATGGATGAAATATGATTTTGTGATTGGCTGTTTGTTCTGCAAGAAGATCTTGTGTGTTGAAAAAAGCAACTAAACTTGGTTTTATTGCTTCAAGTCAGGTACTGACAAGTCATAATTTAGCCTTTTGTTGTAATTGCTCAAGGAAGCTTGCAGAAAAATTGTCAGTTAAATATATTCAGTACCAACAGAAAAAGTTTGGAATTCCTGGTATCTGACACTTCTGAACACAATAAAAAGAACTGATGATTTTGCTTGTCTTCTCAGTTGCCAGCTGCTTTTACCAAAGCACATTCTGTGTTCCACGGAAATGCACACGTGTTTGTCAAAGTGCCCAAGTTGTTTTATTAGTGTATTTTGGGTTAATTTTGTTTATTTTTTTAGAGAAGCTACTTAATTCCATATTTTTTAATACTTCACTCATCCAGAGTAAGCTGGTGAGAAATTTCAGAAAGTCAGAAGGTCGTTGATATTTTCAGTAAGAGGTTGAAGCAAAGCCATTCCAGGTTTAGGAAGTTTTCTTATTCTTTGGGAATTAGGAATGGATGCTAAAATTACCACAGCTCCTACAGAGGTTTTCAAAGCATTTTTTCATCTTTTCAAAGCTGAATTGCTACTTTTGAACCTCCATAAGATTAATTGAGAAACTCCAGTAAAATTTATTCTAAAATTTAATGATTGTTTTAGGTTTTTCCTTTTATGTACTGAATCTTGTTTGAATATAACAAACTCTTATCAGTCATCATAAAAATATTGTGAAGTTGATACGGTGGTACATTACCTTTTTCCACTATCTGTTGATCATGAGAATATGAATGTTATTATAGTATATTACCACTATTTCAGGTACAAGGATTTAAAATATGTTTTCTCTTTTAGGGTGACAGTGGACTACCTGGTTTTCCTGGATTACATGGGATGCCAGCACCAAAGGTTGAAATTAAATGTTTCTTTTTACAATACTCTTGTGTTTCAGCTTGTTCTGTGGTTTAATTTTAGGGAAAAACAACTCTCTGTGCAATACTGTCAGTGCTTTTAATGAACTACATAAAATCAATACATATGATGCTGAAATTTAGGGAAGATACATGCTATGGGACTTCTTTACATAGACATCAAGCAACTAGAAACCACCTGTTTTTTTCATTTTTGTTCTGCTCTATGGGATTTTATATTAATTATTTTGATTTTACTATTACTTAGAACTTTCTTCATCACAAATTATGTGTCAAAAAGTAAAAATAATTCAGTGATCTTCTTTGAGTCTTTCAATTTAAGTGAAGCATTTGAAGGATAGTTCTGTACTATCCCAGCAAGTTTAATTATCGTGTGTGTTCTCTAAAACATCATCAACCATATATTTTGTTCCTCTATGTTAATACTCAACTGGATTTATTTCTTAGTTTTTCCAAATTTGTGTTTTAAACTTTTCAAGTAAGGTCTTCAGAACCATGCAGCACTTTTCATGAATTTCCACTTAGGTTCCTACCCATATTGAAGCAACCAGAATCACAAAGTACCTTGCACAAAAAGTAGAAACATTAAGTCTGCAAGCTGTGGGTTACCTCACCATTCCCTTAGGAGAGCTTGGAAAATACAGGATTTGTATTTACTCTCTTGGGCACTTTTTATATCACATGGGGCTCTGCCTGCTCTATTTTATCTGCTATACATATATACTTTATATATATATATTTGTATAACTACTTTTATTTTAAAAATTGTTCACACACATTTTGTCTAGGGAGAAAGGGGTCCCAAAGGAGATCAAGGAGTGCCAGGAATATATGGGAAAAAGGTAAGTGAACTTATAAATTAAAGCAAAATATTATTGGTGTCTCTGATGGGGTGACATTGGCTGGCTGCCTGGTGGCTCCCCCAGTCACTCTCTCATTCTCCATTCTCAACAGTACAGCAGGAGAAAAGAAAATGGAGAAGCATGTGGGTCCAGATAAGGGAAATCACCTGCCAGTTTCTGTCCTAAGCAATACAGTGTCAACCTGGGGAAAATTAATTAAATGACAACTAAAATAGGTTTGAATAGTGAGAAGCAAAGACAAAAACTAAAACACCTCTCCCACCCTGCCACTTCTAGGCTCAACTTCTATCCTTCATGGAATGGGGAATGGGGAGCAGGGTGAGGTGGTCAGTCCATAACAGCTCTCTGCTTTCTTCCCATGGCATTCCTCCCATGCTTCAGTGTGGGTCCTTCCCATGGACTGGTGTCCTTCAGGACAAACCTGCTTCTGCATGGGGTTTCTGTGGGCCTCAGCTTGGCCACTGCAGCTCCATCTTGGTCCCCTCCACAGGCTACAGGAGAACCTCTGCTCCAGCAGAGCACTGCATCCCCTTCTTTTCTACCCGTGGTATCTATAGAGCTGTTGTTGTCACTTTTTTCTTCCTCCTTACTTTGCTGGTGTCCTTGTTTTGACCCTTCTTAAGTATATTTTCCCCAAGGTGCCCTCCCTGGCTGTGTGCTCAGCCGTGCCCTGCAGTGGGTGGGTCGGAGCCAGCTGTGCCCAGCTGTGGCCGGCACAGGGCAGCCCTGGCCACTCGGCACAGAATCGCCCGCAGCCCCCACAGCTGCCAGTGCTGGGGCATGGGAGCCCCATGGAACATAATTTATCTTTTTATAATGTGCATTGACAGATAATTTGATTCCGCAATCATAACTCAAAAAAATCTTCCCTGTTGTTACGGGATGTACTTACGCATAGAAATATCAAACCTGCATTCTGCTTATTTGTGTATTTTGAGGACTGTCTTCATCCTTCTGTTAATGGTTGGTGTAATTTATTTTCACATGGCACAAAATGGATGTATTTTTTACAAATATGTCTATGGGTTAACACACCATTTATGGGGTATATGTAATAATTATATTGCAAAGAAGTCTGCTTTTTAATATGTAGGAATGTATGTATAACCAAAGAGGAGAGAGGGAGAGGAGTAAGGCGAGTGAGGAGAGGAGCACACAAAAAGAGTGAGGCTGATAGTGGCCACAAAGAGAGATGTTTTAATCTCTAATTTATACAGAGCAGAGAGCATATTTTGGCCATCTCAAGTGAACCATTACATTTTCACCTGGCCTTATATTTTCTTCATATGTTTATTGGTGTAGAGAGAGGGTCTGTGTTAGCGTTTCTTATTTTCAAGCATACTTACATTTCTGGAAGGGGGGAGTTATTAATTGACAGCTGTCTATGTTAACAAAGAAGCAGATCTGTACATTTTCAAATTTAGAAATAACATGCATTAATTATAAATTAAATATACTGAATTTGTGTCATAAACGTTGAGTATAACTTACTTTGCATTTGCTGTTTTTCTCAGGGTTCAAAAGGAGAGAAGGGTGATACGGGTTTTCCAGGAATGCCTGGGCGATCAGTAAGTTTTTTTTGAACACAATTTGCTTTTAACTTTTGCTTGTTAATTCACCTACTGATTACTGGTAACTGTTGCTACAGGGAGACCCTGGCAGAAATGGGAAAGATGGATTACCGGGAAGTCCTGGTTTCAAGGTATGTAGAAATGTATATTTGTATCTTGCCAAAGTCTTCGATAGCATTGCTATTGGTCTCAATATATCCAGTTTATTCTGTGAAGAATTACTGGAAATTAAAATAACGTGTTACTGGGAAATGTGGAAATTTACTGCAGCAGTGAGCAGACTTCACTGTTTTTGGTTGTTTTGTGAGCAGGGGCAAATCTTTTATTAAGAGTGTATTAATGATCCTTAGAGTTTATTTATACTTTGTCTCCCTTATCCTTTTGTGTTTCTCTAACTCTGTGAATCTCTTAATGAGATCTATAAACAAGCATACACTGCAGAACATAATTGCTTTTGAAGGGAGATGCAGAGAAGTTATGGGAAAATACCTTCAGTATTTGATTCATGTTTATGTTTGTATTTAACTGTGCAATGTCCTTTAATTTAGAACAGTTTTTTTCAAGTTGACTATGTATCTGTCTACTGTAAGAAAGACTACATGATCTGATATTCCTGTGATGTATCACAGTCTGTGAGCTCACTGGCTGTTTTTCTTGCCAAACTGTTGTTTGCACTGTTCTAATTTGTGAAAGGATGGACTTCAGCCATATCAGTTTTAAGTTCACAGGAAAAAAATTTAACAATATGCAATGTAAATGTTCAGTTGAATTGACCTAAAGAAGCTTTCAAACAAGAGCTTTGTTCCTATAATATTTTTCTTAGTAATAAGGAAATTATTTAGGGCTGCTCAACAGCAATGTTACTTCAGTGTCAAAAAATGCAAGTGTACTTTTCAGTACTTTTCAGGGTCTTCCCTTTTGTAGCCATGCTTGTCTAGAACAGTTGGGAAGGGAGTTGGCATATCCATGACATCTGCTGCAGCCAGGAGATATGACACAAGGCCAATGAGAGACCTAAACCCTTCAGGGAGCAGCTGCCAACAAAGTGGACCAGTGTGCTCTCAGGCTTATTCTCTCAGGCTGAAGGGGAACGTGGGGTGGGGCATCTCCTGCTCACAAGTGGGGTACAATTGAATCCTCAGCTGGGTCTTCACCAGGTAACCTCCAGGATGGAGACTGCACAACTTGTTCACCTTGTTCCATCCTTGAATATCTTCATGGTGAAAAATTTTTCACCCTTATTTGGAGCAGGCAATGGCTCTACATGTCTATGTGAAACTGAGTGAAGGTCTTAGTAAATATAGTAAATGGAGGTTTTAAAGTCACTAAGCTGCTGACTGCTGACTGTTAACTGCTATAATTTCTATGACCTCACTAGTAAGCTTGTGTCTTTTTGGGTAGCCCAGGTGACCTGTAATTGCCATTTCAGAAGGATACAGGTCTCCTCTGGGTGGTAACTGGCAGCCAATCATGGAAGCTTTGGCTGCCCTAGAACACCTCAAATAGCACCTGTCATTTGTGATGTAGTAGCCTAATCAAGCCCTTGTTCACTGGAATGGGGTCTTAGTGCACTTACATTCCCTAGACATCTTTGGGTGTACTGCTTGTTTTTTAACTGCTCTTACATTTATACGCTCAAAATACATTAGTAAAAGAAATTGTAAATCTTAATTTTGGAAAAAAAATTCTTGTGCTCATTTTTCTTAAGTTAACTTCAGCAACCAACAACAGATTATTTCTATGATACTAGAGGACTTTTTCTTAATTTTTTTGCTTGGTTTAATTTTAAGTACTCCTACGTTAATTTTATTTTCATCTTCAAATCCCATTGATACATGCCTACAAATTGTCTTTATCAATATAAACATATCTCTGACTCTTACAAAGATATCAAGCAAAAGACAATTGATCTGACATTCCGGAAAGACTCAGCTAAGTTTGTGTCTATGGACATAGTAGCTACCTATGTTGTCACTGAAGTCAGTGGAGGACTAAGTGGTAATGCCAGTGGAGTCAAAGAAGGCAGGTTTGTAGGTATCAGTTTAGTTGTGTTCATTGAAAGCCTGTGGTGCAAACGCATTAGTGTCCAAAGCATCCTAAGGGAGCTAAAAAATATGCCATAAATCTTATGGAAAGGCAATGAGTGGGTGTATGTGGTGAACTGAAATGTTGGTAATGACTTAAACACTGTCAAAATCATAGAAAGACTTTTTGTCAAACTGCAAGGAAACAACTGCCTGTCTGCATCCACTGAAGCCTGACTGAAATTTGGACTGTGAAGGGGGACTTGAGATAAGACTATTGCCTAATCATCTCAAGTCTGAAGAGAAGTAAACAAGACCAAGAAAATAAGAATGCGTTTGTGTTAAGAACCCACCCTAGCTGAGCCCACGGGGTGGTGGGGGAGAAGGGTCTGGGGTCTGTGATGGCAAAATCTCTCCACACCAAATAGAGTAAACCCCTGCACTCTTGGAAGACCATGTACACATGGGACATTCACATGAGAGGCAGCTGGGAAGGGGTCGTAAACCAACAAAGACCCCAAAAGTGCCCCCCTGACTGACTCCTGAGTCCTTCTACCACCAAAAGACTGCATGTGATCCAAGTCATGGAGCAAATCCAGAGCCTGTCGCAAGAGACTGCAAAGCCTCTCCCCCAGCCCCCTCCCAGGGGAGGTGCCTGACATCTCCTGAATGTATATTAATCCACTGGACTATGTTTTGCGGCACCCTCACCACCAAGAAGACCAGAAGAACTGGACTCATGGGACACTGACGGGTTACACAGAGTGCTAATACATTTTCTATTTTAACCCCTCTCAGTTACTTCCTTTCTTCTCCCCCCCCNNNTTCTCCTCTTCTCCCCCCCCCCCCCCCCGCCTTTTCCTATTTCTTTCTATCTCTCTTTCTCTGCCTCATATTTACCATTAAATAAAACCCATACTATTGACTTTAGCATCTGGTCTCATTTGCGCCTTAATTCAGGCAGAGGCATTCCTAATAACTTTAATAACTGGATAATAACAGAGTAGGACCCTAGGCAAGGCACGCTTGGGTATCTCAAATATGACCAAATGTCTATGTGCAGGCATTGGAATTCAGCTTATGGTGGCTGGTCTGCTGAATCAGTCCTCCGTTAATTGTGCAGACTAGACTTCTGCTGTCTGTGATACATGCTTAGTTACCTCCATGAATTGATTTTAAAAGA
>VXBX01005335.1:172282-215621 GCA_013400415.1 Scytalopus superciliaris
TTTATTCATTTTATAATGGCTAACAGAAGCCATATTCTTCATTCAAACATTTTGTCAGCTTGACTTCAACATCTGCTTGCTATAAAACATTGTTTCATTCTGGGTCTGTAATCAAATTCAGAGCAGTAACAAACATGCTGTCTTTGAAGGAAATTTCTGTTGCAGCTTTCCTGTTTTTTTACAATATTCATTTCAGGAAGGAATGTGGAAAAAGAATGGCTTGAAACCCAGATGCTGCCCATTGTTACTTCAAGTCCAGTTTTTATATTTTTGATTAATTATTGCCTGGTNTGACATTTACTTATATTAAAAATAATAATTTACTATTTAAAATATTTTTTTTTATAATGCAAAGGAAGGTTTTTTTCCTTAAGTACTTTTTTTATTTTAAAGGGAGAAGTTGGACAGCCTGGATCTCCAGGCCTAGAAGGACATCGAGGAGAGCCTGTAAGTGATTAAATTTTGGAGATACCTTTCTGTACTGATTTGTTAGGGGTTTTTTGGATTTTGAGGCTTTTGTAGTTAATGACGGTTATACTTCATGTTTCACTCATATTGATTTGAATTGGTTGATACGTTAATTTTTTTATAAGTGCTTGTTTATTTTCATCTGTTCATCTTTAAATTTTATTTTATTAAATGAAATAAGCCATTAAAGTCAAAGATGTCTTAAAAGAAACAATTCTTAACTATATTGCTGTTATATATAGTGATATGCATGTATGTTATAAAACTCTCTCATTATTGATTTCTTTCCTGTTGATACTATGATATGGATGAATTTTAGCTATTTCTTACACAAGAAAGGATTCTGAATGATTTTAACTCTGATTTCTGCAACATGGTGTAGTTTCTTTCATATACTTGTTAATGACACTTTAAAAGTTTATTTTTGTCCAGTTTTATTGTCCTTTTACTTCCTCACATCTTGTTACACTGTTCATATTACCTGTATCTCTGTTCTTGGTCAGCTGAGGACCATGCTGCTGCATTTCTGTTTCGCTTATTTCCAAAGACTCTTCCTCTGCTGTATTTGGGCAACTAGTCAAGGCAGGTTGTTTTTCATTCTCTTTGTCTGATAGCTTGGCTTTGTCCTGCTTGTTTCCTCGCTTCTCTCTTTAAGGGCCAGCAGGATGCTTGAAGCAGATGAGCCAAGATATCTGTAGAAATAGCTGACAGCTTGGAGTGCTGAGAGACAGCCAGTTGTCTTCAAACCATCAGTAATTCTCTGTGGGCCAAGAGCAGTAAATGGAACTCAGTAGGTGGAAAACTGCCTTCCACATGAATTACATTCTGAATTACATTTTGCATTGTAAGATAAGGAGATACAGCTTTATACATTCAGCAGAAATTTTGTGGTATTAAAGGTAATGAGAGACAGTATGTGTTACATGGTACTGACATCTAGTAGAGTTTTGAAAACTAGGAAATAACAGTTCCAGCTGAAAATTCTAAACTCTTAAATTTAAAATTTTTATACATTCACAAAAACATTCTAAAACTCTGTTAGTAGACTGCAAAACACTGGGAAATCATTAACAAGAGACCTTCACACTTGGCTGGCTTAAATGAAAATAACACATAATTTCTCCCTGGCTTTTTTTTTCCCTCTATTTTTCTGCCCCAAATAATTAATTGTGAGGTGTTTTAACCTTTTACAGCCTGCAGTGTCTTCATAGAAAGACTGAAATTAAAAATCATAAAATACAACTGCAGGGATTTTGGTATATTGTTAATTAGCACACCATAAAAAATGTGTTGAGACAAAAATCAGTTGTGTCTAGCTTTGTTTCATCTCTTTTCATTTTAACGAAAAAAAAAAAAAAGTCAGTTGATCGTCATGATTTTTAAAAAAATTAATCAAAAAATGGAAGGGAAAAAGCATTTCTGACCTAGGGAAAACTAAGTATTTAATATTGTAACAGGTCTCTTATCTGATAGTGTTGGTTAAGTATGACCTGTATCTACTAAAGAAATATATTTTGATTTAACATTATTATAAATGCTTCAAAATATAACATTCTAAACAGCAATGTAAACTCATCAGTAAGTCCCATAATTCTGTTTTAAAGAAAAATTAAGTGGCAGATTTAAGACATTAAAATAACTAAAAAGTATTTGAAAATCACCACAAAATAATAGAGAGTGAGACCTCCAATATATAAACAACTACAAAAGATTTAAACAATCCTAAAAGGGCAAGTCGTATTGCATTGTATTATTCATTTATAGTCAGTGGAGGTTCTGAAGAGCAGAAAGTCTACATGCTCACCATGAAAGTGCCTCAAGTAGGCACTCAGTAGGAAATGTAAGACACTGAGTCACCCCTGCTCATCTGCTTCTGTTGCTGGTGTAGCACAAGACCACATGTGCCAGCTTAATGCTCCCATTTAGAGCCTGGAGGAGGAGCAAAGGGCATTTCTGTGCAGGAACTTTGTTTGGGCTGTGGAAAATGAAAGCTGTCCTCAGCTGTGGGATACGTGGGCTCCCCTATTCAAGTCAAGGGTAATTGGCTTTCATCTGTTGGAAAGTGAGATGGATCGCTGGGGGCTGTGAGGAATGTCTTGCACAACTTACTGTTTCCATTGTTCCTTTTGTTCCTCCAGTGTATATTTGATATATAACATGTGATTTCTCTCTGCTCCTCTTCTGTGGAATTCAGTGTGATCTTCTCTGGTGGGATACCATAGGAGTTATGGCACTGATATGGAAGAGAGGGACTGAACCTTGCTGTGCCTTCCCTGTGATAGCCAGATAGGCTGCCTAAGCTCAAGACAGGCCTTGGATGATACTGTTGAAACTGTATGACTCTATGTCATTAACCACATGCAACTGTGGCCCTGGAACAGCTCAACAGGTTGCATGGATACCCCACCCACATGCAGACAGTCTATTTCTTCTATTCAGCCACATTACTGTTAGACATGGCCTAATTTGTTAAGTTTATCTTTTTAGAAATAGCCATCTTATGATGCCTCTTGCTTTCACAAATAAAAGGACCATGGTTGCGAAATGAATTCATCTTGAGACAACATTTAAGGGGCAATTGTCTAGGATGGAGCACAAGTTGAACTGAACTCCCATTGCCTCCAGCCTTTGAGAGGTGTGGTTATTTTTTGGGCAGACTACTTTCTGCTATATTATTACGCCTATTAATCCCCAAAGTTATAAACAGGAAAAAGGAGGTTGTAAACCTAAGTAAATAATTCCAAGTTATGTGGTTGTTCTCCCTCAGTAGTACTATTTGAAACTTAAGTTAACTGAGCCATCCCAATTCTACTCACTCTGTGTAAGAGTAATATGACACTATGAACAGAATAATTTAAACAGCATTTAGTAAAGATACTAATCAAGCTCATTTTGCTGATGACAAAAAAAGGCCATGTGTCACTTGAGTAGTTTAATGGCTAGTCATCTGTCTTACTGATGAAAAGCTGTTTTGATAAGTACTTTTTTTTGAGGGTCCAACTGTTTAAAGTGTAGAATAAATCATGATTTATTTGAGCTTAATTTCAGCCTGACTGTCCTTTTTAACATATGTAGAGTTTTGTCAGAGTTTGGTTCAGTGGAAGCTCCTTGTGTTTACAATTATGCAGATGGGAACTCTGAAGTGAGTGCTTGTGGGTAAAGCTGGCAGGACATTTATAGCACTCTTTAGGCCTAGCATATGCTCTCCTGCCACAAGTAATATGTCTGAGCATTTGCAACTGCTCATGTTTACTCTCCAGAAATCATATTTTTCTGCAATACAGCTGCAAACACTTAAAATGGTAGAGTTTGCCCTCAATATTTAGGTCACATCACAAGACATCAGACGTGGCCTCATTTGTACCAGTGATAGCAACATATCACGACTTTCAGCTCCTGACATGACTCCCACTGTGTTATACCTACACTCCTGGTTTGTCTGTTGATCTTTAATAACTGCATCAGGAATGTCAGATTTAGACCAATGCATTCTCTGGAAAAATCTGTGTTTTATGCTAGGTAATAGTAGCAGAATTCTTTTTGGAATGTGTTCAAGATACACTGCAAGATACAACAGAAGTTGCAGTATTTTATTCATAAAGCATAAATCCTGAAAATAAATAGCCAGGTATCTTGTATGTTTGGAAAACAAACCTAAAGTTAATGTAATTCTACTTCATCTATTGCCCTGCTGAGATTGATAGAAACATGAACCAAAGAAAGAAGATTCCTTACTTAGTTATATAGTAGTATGCAGAACAAAGTATTTGTTTTGTTATTAATTTCCTCTCTGTGTCCCATAATGTTTTGCTTGATGCAGGTTGTGTTGATCTTATGTGGGTCTGTACCAGTTTTAGTTAATAAGATGACATTTACTCAATATTTCTATTTTATATTTGCATTTACATACTGAGTTATGAAATACTTTGGATAAAAACAAACCTAAAAGCTTTATTGTATAGCTATACAATATGTCTTGTGAGAAAAAAAATTCCTTATGAAAATGTTACCTTATTTTTTTATGCAGCTAGTCTGATTATTGTATTTCTGTTTTTAATCTCTTGGTAGATTAAAACATAAAAATCATGGAGCTCAAAAGTTCTTGTGTTGTGTGAATTCATTACCTGTGGAAATATTCCATAGAGTACTAAATACTCATTTATATTGCTTTAAATTAGGCACTCCTATAAAATAGCACTCTCTTTGTAATTAGTGCATAAAGAAGAAATTATTTCCTGTCAGTTTTTAAGAGAAAAGTGGTCAGGACACTCAAGGACTTGGTTGTGTGAATCTGTCAAAATTCTTAGTTTCAGATCTAACAGTCATGCTTTTCCACTAGTCTGAGATGCCTCAATAATAGGATGTGATCTCTAATGGCCTGCTTTTCCAAGGTGTCAGCACTGCAGTCATAATGGATGAACAGACCACCATTTTCTCTGCAGATGATGTCTTGTGGGTCTCAAAAGAATACCTTATTACTTTTTAGAAAATTCTGACTTTACCTCTAAATACATTAAAGTGAAATTGACTTTGGTAGGCATATGCCATTCATCATTATTTCTTTACAAGTAGGTTTGGTTAGTTGAATTAGTTTTTATATGATTGTTTCTTTATTCCTTTTTCTACTTTCTGAATTGTTGAAGTAGACATGGCAGAGTCTTGCTGATGACTCTCTCTGAGTGCTGGAGCTACTATAATAGAGGTTGTAAGTCTTGTTCCACTTGAGGAAGGGGAGGTGACAGTTTTGACTGCACAATACTTTCAGTGATCATTTGTTAATTACGTAGTGCTTGCTTTAAGCTTAAACATCTTTTGGACTGAATGCAGGTTTTCCTGTTGAGTATAACTTTTAGGTTTGCTTTAGGTGTATGTATTTTTAGCCAGCTTTATTTGCAACCTGGGGTTATCTTCATTATGACTAACAAGTTACTTTAACAAGATCCATTCCATATTACATTTACAGCAGAGTTAATTGCTGTCAAGAAGATAAATATGAGAATGGTGCTGTAATGAAACAGGTAATTAAAGACTTCTAGAACTTCAGGCAGGTAAATCTGAGTTACTTTATTATTCCCAGTTGACAAAAAGGATATAAGGCATGACAGTATAGCTGCTGATCCAAAGTGTATTCAAGTCAATGCAATTATTCCCATTTAATTCAGTCTGGATGGGGGCCACAATAAATGCTGTAAGAAACTTGGACCCACTAACCTAACAAAATTGGAAAATAATGCCTGCTTTTCTAAGCTGTAAAGCTAACAGTTCTCTCCCATCTAATTCTCACCTTATGACTGTTCATCATGATCTCTAATTTTTAAATTTCTTTCCTCGCACAGTATGCAAGTACATTAGTTATATTAATTTTCTATAATTGTAGTATCTTTTTTGGTCCCTTTTGAGCAGCAGTATCATCACATGATTTTGGCCTGAATTATTTATATTTACATAACCTTTTAACCAAAATGCAATATGACAGAGTGTTTGAAATAATTGAGGTAACATTGTAAGGTTTTTTTGGTTTATTGGGAAGAGCAAAAAATGAAAAAAAAAATTCTTTTATAAAGGAGAAAATATTTCACCAGTAAACATCCCATTTGTAGATTTAAAGAGTTAAAAGCAAGCAAGATGCAATATATATTTTTCTCCTTGTGTTTAAATATGTTACAACAATGCCAGCTTTCATATTTGTGTATTTGTCTATGCTAATTTTCTGCTTTCAAATGTGTTTCAGAGGTAGGATAGAAAATACCTCAGCTCTCAGTATCTATACTAATTGAATTTAAAATACTTTTAGTAACAATAAAAGGTAATTCAAACAGTAGGTTTTATGCAAAAATACAAGACATAGAATGTATTAATTTTCCTTAATCACAAGTAGAAAGGGGTTTACTAAAAGGATGTTTGACTTTCCTTCCTCTGATGCAACTTCAATGGAGTAGTAACAGTGTAGCCAGTTTTCTCTCTGGTTGCGGTTCTTCTTTAACAAGGGAGAAGCCAGAGAAAACACCTGTTGTACCTGTGTCCTCAGAAGGTTTGAGTTACAGCCTGCTGTGTTCAGGGTGGTGATATGGAGCAATCTATTTGGAACTCCTTCAGAGCTCTAAGTGCTGTATCTGAGCATCAAATCTACAGTCTGTATTCTGATAATTATCCAGAATGGTTTTTATTTTATCTCATATACTCAAGTACATATATTTAGTCTATTTCTTTGATATGGTTGTTCTCCAATATGAAACTAACATCTGCATAGGATTATTCATCCCATCATTAAATATTTGTCTCAAATAGAAGTGGCCATTTTTTCTGAAATTGCCCTTTTGTTTGGACTGGGTTAGACAGTTTAGATTTTTAGATTAATTAAAGTTAGTTGAATTGAACCTCTCCAGAAAATGCAAAAGAAAAAAAAAGCAAACAACTTAAAGCATGGCTTCTTTGTTAGTTTTGTGTTCAAGTGGTAGTTGGGCTGTCAAAGTAATTAGTTACTTGTTATGCTTCTTCCATGTGTCCTTCGAGATCAATAGCACTGCAGTATTGTTGTGCAGGGCCATGCCAGTTGTTCAAGATAGATTGTCACATGCTTTGTAATGTAGAGTTAGGAAAAGATACAGAGAGGTTAAAGAAAGGAGATCTGCAGTATTTGTGAGCCTTACAAATCCTTTGATCAGGGAAACCACATTAGTATTGCTTCTACTCAACAGTCTTGCTATAAAGGTGATTGTTTTGTAACTGAGGTCAGTTGGTTCACCTCACTTTAGGAAGCAGCAAAGAAGTTCCTGTCCATAAAGAGTTTTAAATGGGGAATTGAGAAGCTGATATTTAAGTCTCAGGTGCTCAAGTAAATAAAGTGCTAGAAAATTTGGGGAATTTTGGTGCAGCTAGTGTTTTCATTATTTTAATCCATATGTATTAAAATTACTGTGAATTGAAGCTATGGGAAATCTTGTCAGAATACAGACTGGCTTCTCATCCATAATAAAACAAAACCCAAAACAATCTTTAATCAGATTGAATTTAAATCCATTTGTAAGGTTTACCTAATGTTTCTGCTAGTATTAATTAAACCACTTAAGACACATCCTTTGGCTAGTACTGTGGAAATTAAGTTTTTCTTTAGTAATTGGTTTTAGTGCTTAAATTTAGTCTTAGTGATTGCTGTGTGAGTCAAGGTGTGATTTTCTTTCTTTGTGCTCTGAAAGGTTTTGGTCTCAGTCTGCTCCAACTTTTCTCAGCTATTTCTTAAACAGGTAATGACTGCCAAACAGACTCAGACTAAAGGAATTATCACAAGACTTTTTCTCTGAGAATGGATGGAAGTGTGTAGAAAATGTTTGGGTTTTTTTCACCTGTTATTTACTGCCAGATTCTGTCTGTCAGAGCTTTTGGGACTTCCTTTAGCCAAAAATGCATGCTAGCCCATCCTACTTAATCACCGGCAACGGACCTATTCTCGAGGAATTTTACAGTCCTTTTTGGAACACAGTTTTACTGCTTTCTCTTGCTGCATCCTGTGACCAATTTCACAGTATGCACCATATGGAGAGGGGGGATGTGGGGGAAAAGGCATGATTTGTTGTTAAACTTATTCACTCCCTTATGAGTTGGGTATGGCTGAAAAGTGTGAACTGAACTTGTTGGGTGCAGATCAGCAGTCAGTGCCCTTTGAGGAGGTTCTGCCATCCTTCACCTCTCCCCTTTTATGTGTTCAAGGTGGTCAAATAGCATGACCCCTTGTAAGTTTTTCTTCATAACTTAAGTAGTGGAGAAATTTTAAAGCGTTTGGGAGGTATGTAATTGCTTGAAGATCAGCGTGTTTAAGTGTCAAACATGGTTCCATTTGTCAGCTTTTAGAAGTCTGTAAGCTTTTTAGACAGATTGGATGTTGATTGTCACAGTCTCCAAGGCATCATAGGCAGAGGGGAGGACATTGTGATGTCACCTGCAGGACTGGCAGCTCCAATTTTGTCTATCCACCTTTGGATCCATGAAGATTTGACAAGTCTGATACTCATATTGTAGGTTGTTTACAAGAAATGGTGGCACCAATTTCAGTCTGTGACAAGATATACACAGTTTTCCTTTTCTATTAGTATTTCCAGCTTTCCAATTACAGTTTTCCAAGGTCTGTGTTGTTGGCAATGCAATAGGGGTCACTCTGTTCCACATTTAACATGTGTGTTCTATTTCTAATAACTGATTCGCCAAAAAAAGTGTTTGAAAACTCTGGTCTTATGACTGCAGAGATCTTCGTAATGCTTTTTCCTTTCTTGAATTTAGTTTAAAGCTGCTATGCTAGTCTGGTGGATAGTCATTATGTCTGTGGGAATGCTTCTTTGTATTTAGCTTTTTTTTTTTTGTGTCATCAATTCCAGCTACTCTGTAGTAGCAGATGAAGCTTTGTTGAATTTCTTTTCCATATATTTTGCTACTTTGCCCAGTAGAAGTTTTGTACATTATCCAAATTTGGTTTGTGTCTTTCATTCTATTAGGATTATCAGGATTTGCTGTAATCTTTTATAAAGTATTTTGACTGTTGCACTTTCATCCAAATTATGGCTTGACTTCTACTTTTTTGCATGCTTCCAGTAAATCTCTCATGTATCATTAAGGATGCTTTTTCAAGTAAGGATCAGTAATACATAAACAGTTTTATTTTTCAGGTGTTTAAAGGGATCATGGGAACATGTGAATAGATAGATACCTTTTGTGAATCTCTTTCTATTGCTATAATTCATGTAATACCCTTTAGTGTCTTCCCAGAATCAGAACTGTAGATTTTTCAGAGTGGAAGGAGCCATTTGATAGAAATATAATTCAGAGAATGCATATACACTAGGAAAACTACTTTTTTATCACAGGAAAATAAGATAAAAAGATAATTATACTTGTGTTCTCTACATCGGTTTGTGGAATTGACTGCAAACCGTTCACTCATAACAGAAGAGCTTTTGGAAACACTCTTTAATTTTGCATCTTCTGGAGATAAAATTTTATGATTTCCATACTGTCTTACGAGGCACTGGAGAGACAGAGAATATTAAAGATGGTAGCAGAAAAGAGAGAACAGAATAAACTAATAAATAAGCATTTAAAGAGTAAAATAGGTTTTGCTTTGTTCTGGGAAAAGTTTTTACACATGGTTTCTTCTACTGTATGCAAGCATAAAGTTAAGCAAGTAGTCCATGATACTAGCTAGAAAATGTGGGAAATATTTTGAGAAATGTAGCTTGTTTCGTAAGTATAAGTGCTTGCACCTTGTTGATCTGTATACAAGACCTCAGGCAATTTCCTTAATAGATGTTTTGTGGGACTGAATGGAATAAAATACAGCTGCTTAACATAATCCAAAAAAATAATATATATAATCCAACAAAAATAGACACCTCATGATTAAAGAAAGCTACAAGAAAATTTTTCCAGGAACTGCGAAACCATGTTCCTCTTACAGTTAAATCCGTTCTATCTGCCAGATATTATCAAAGAATGGAAGATTTATTTAAATGGCTAAAACTGGGATAAAATAGAATATTTATTCAGAATTTTAGAAGTGTTATAATTGAAGCTTGCCATTACAGTAGCAACAAATTCATACTTTTGGGTGTTCTAAAGTCCCAGTGGTGTGTGGGACTTCAGCTGAGGATGACTGTGCAGCTGAGGAAGACTGCTTCCATGGATTTAGCTGCATACAGAGATGAGCTTCCTTCTGCAAAGAAGCTTGAGACAGACAGGTAGACATCAAGGTGTGTGGGATTTGGTTTCCTAGGCATTGGCACCACGAGCCATTGGAGTTGTGTGAGGGCAACTGCAACATCTGGCATTGCATGACACAGGTTTCAGAGCAGACTGGTGTCTTTTTCAAAGGGTAGCTATGTTATCCTGCAGCACCTTCAGTGACACCAAAGATGACTTCAATTAGCTATATGACATTCAAATGTCACTTTAGGTCCTGGGGATACCTTGCAAATCCTCCCCAGGTCTGTAACCAGAGCATAGAAAGCTGACAGGCTAATAGGTACACATAGGTGTCACAGGCTGGAAGATAAATGATTAAACAAGCAAAGGAGGCTGAATAAAGGGTAAGGATAGCAGTGTCTCAGTAAATAAAGAATCTCAATTAGCTGCCAGACTAATACATGATCACATTAGTTTTTAGGCACAAACTCAGCAGTGTGTCATAAAACTGCCACTGAGAATCTTTAGAATAGACATGATTTTCAATCAAGGAATTAGATTTGCTAGGCTCTCTTTCTGGCTTTAAATTTTATGTGATTATAGCATTTGCTGATTAAGATGAACATAATGAATGATATTACTGGCTTTTATGAGGTCAGGCAAGGCTTCCCATTTAAGGGAAAATTTCAGATAAAGGAGGAAGCTGTTTAGATGAAGTAAGGTATTTGACAAAGTTGGATTCATAATTCTGAAAGAACTAAGGCAGTGCTTGCAATTAATTTTTAAGTAGGAAGAAACACTGGATAAACCTTACATGAAGTTTGATGTAAAAGGGGACCAAATTTACTGATTTGGAAGTATAAAGATAATCCAACTTTAAAAGACAGAAATCAATAAAGCACAGTAGATGCTTTGATTTTTAGCAATTTTGACTAGAAATGTTATGTTTTCTTGGTATTACAGCTGCGTATATGATAAGCACACACCATTTAATGTGTTTTTTGGAAAGACAGGGAAGAAAATTTAGAATTACAACTCCTTTTCTTATTTCATATGAACAAAATGTTGCTTGATAGCTTTGCAAAGGGCATCCCCAAAGGCAATTTTTTTCTGTAGGCCAATGAATCATAAATTATTCCATAGCATTGATTCTGTTACTCCAGTGAGTGGCAGTTTTCCCATCTGTATCAGTTCCAAACATTGTTTTTCCCTTAGTGGCAGAAAAATTGAATGATAAATGTGTTTCATATTAACTTTTGATTAAACACAGGCATTTGTGATAATTTGAGTTGCAATATACTCTTCAAAAAATGACATTTTTATCTTACAAATGGAGTAAAACTAGTTGCTTTGCAGCATGCTTTAAAGTAAGAATAAATTTTTGTTCATAATGAAGGTAAGGTTTCCTTGACAGTTTAGTTAGCATTATGTCACCCTATTAAACATAACTTCCTGTTAAAAGTGCCTTATTACTCATGGTGAACCAAAAAATGCTCAGATTCTGAGGATTTGTACTGCATATGAAATCTCTGTTTAGGAACAAGACACGTTTCCAAAGGTTGGTTTGGCATTTGACCGAGAAGGTAGGGAAGAAACTCATGATATCTAAACTACTTTTTAACTTCGTCTTCTGGGAAAGTGCAGATAATTCTAATTGGCATAACCAGAGGTTATCCATGTAAAAGAAAGTAGTAGATTGGGATAGATCATGAGAAGGAAACCACACTTATTTTTTTAGGTCCTCTGGAGCTGATCCTACAGAAATTAGTCTTTATAATTACTGAAACACGGAGGCGACACAGAAAAATAATTCTTCTGGGAAATACTCATTCTTTATGACCAAATTAGCCACTGCATTCTCCTCCTTTTGTGCCAACTGACATGTGGAGAGTAACTGAAAATTTCCACCACATGTACTCTAGGATTCATTTACATCAGCATTAGTGATAGAGTCATTCTTACTTGAGTGAATGTCAGTGAACCCCTGAGAATTTTAAGGGTCTGAACCAGGTCTGTCTGAAATTACAGCCTAAGTTCTGTATACTTCAGTAGTGCAGACTCAATCAGAAGGGGGAAAAAAGGGAAAAAGAAAGGAAATATGGCTTAGTTTTACAATTATTGTTCTTTGAGTTTTATCTTTCTTTGTCACTGATACCAAGTTAAATGTCTTGTACCAGCAATTTATTTTAACAAAGAAAGATCAACACAACTCAGCAGGACATTGTGTTTCTACTTCTAGGCATGCTTATACAATAGTAAATGATTTGCTGTGTGCCGGCGGCTGTGGCCGTGTGGGTAAAGCCGCCGCCCCTGGATCCGTGCTCCTTCTCGGAAGGACGCCGGTTCGAGTCCTGCGGGTCTCGCTCTGCCAAATTCGTCCGGGCTTGCCCCGGCCAAGGCTTAGAGCGTCCCAGGGCTAAAGGGGGTGGGGCCAGTTCCGCGCACGCTGAGCTCCACGTAATAAATCCATTCGCGCAGGCATAAAAAGCATCGTCGTTCGCGACGGCTAGCCACACACAATTTGCTGTGTTGTATAACTATGTGAAACTGTCTTCTCCAGCCCTCCAAATTGCATAGAAATGTAACCATGGAAAGCTTTGCTACATCCTTTCAGGACAGGAAGGTTGCTGCCTAGTGGGAGTATTTTTCAGCATATATAAAATACTGTTTTGTATCACAGGTATAGATACACATAATTTGTTTTCACATTTTACAGCTAAATAAATAAATAAATAAATAAACAATTGTTATCATAAATAATTGTACTGGCAACTCTTGGATGGGTCTGGAAGTTCCTAAATGTGGTGACAAATATGCCCTATTTCCCATTTCTTTATTTATGCAAAAGACCAAAGAGGGTTTTGGACAAAAGTTAATCAAGAAGAGCTATGTTACATAATGTGAGTGGAAATCCTCAGAATGAGGCATTGTTTTCAAGTTCTTTTTATTACATTATTTGATCTCTTTTTTCAAGGATAGGTACATCGGAATTTTGATGACCTGTAAAATGCTCAGGATATCATTGGTAGCTCATGTGCCATTGACCAATGAGCTGTTTGTGCTTGGTGGTGTCATTGTTTACTAGAAGTGGGTTTAAGCTGCAAAACAATGGAACCATTATCTGCACAGATGTAGTCCATATGGAAACTATCAGTTAATTTCTGATTGTTACATTCATGTTATTTTTTTTTTTCCCATATAATGCATTTGTTTTGATGGTGTATAGAACAGTATATGGTACAAGTGAGAACAGTGTCTGTTCAAAAACTTTGAATTGTTTCACTTGAAAGAAAAACCAGACTAACTGAATATAGACTACAATTTGAAGCATATATGGAGCTTTGTTTTAAAGCTGAACTATGTTCAATTAAATGTGAGAAAAACGTGAGATGTACGAGAGAGGTGAATGAGCAATGATGCTTAGGAAATGGCAGAGATCTTCAAGTATTTATGCAAGTGGAAGCTGGTGTACCTCAAATACAACTATAGCTATCTCTTTACAGTCATTGTATTTTGGATAAGAAAACAGGATTTGTCATACTGATGGTCCTATTGAACAAGGCTTTTGCTTTAACTTCTATGGGAAATCTTATGGGTAGTGAAAAGTGGTTCCTTCCCCCGTCAGTCAGGGTGTTTGGGAAGCCCCAGGTTAAATAGTTTTCATGTTTCCAGCTCAAGCTCCTTTTTTCTCATGCTTTTTGATGGTTGGGTTTTTGGTTTGGGGGTTTTTTGGTGTGAGGGTTGGTTTTTTGGTGATTGTTTGTTGGGGTTTTTTTAAATGTTCTATTTCTGCCCATGTTGGTAAATGCTAAACTTATGAGGACATATCTGTTTTCTGATGAAACTATGCCATATATTTAAAAGGTTTTCTTTTCCTTCTCAGGGAATTCCTGGAATCCCTGGCAATCAAGGAGTCAAAGGACAAAAGGTGTTATTAAGTGTTCAAAACATAGTTAAAACCTGTACATATATATATACATATATCTCCATTCCAAATTAAGTGTTCAATCTGAGCTCAGGGGAGATTTGACTAGTGGGGATTTGTGACATCAAATACAAAAGAATGAAGACATGGTCCAAATTCTTTGTGGCATGTTTGAAAATCATTAGATTTTACTTCAGCTGTTCCAGGAGGAATTAGTATTTTAAAACTAACAAAATCTCATAATACTTAGAGAAATAACCTTAGCTATCTAAACCTGCATAATTAAAGAGTATATAAAAATTTGGTTAAATGTACATAGATTAATCACAGAATTCTTCTCTTTCTTTAAAAAACAGGGTGAAATTGGACCACCAGGTCAGCCAGGAGCAAAAGGGTCACCAGGAGATACTGTAAGTTTGCAAAACTGTGTTATGATGAACAGATAATTCTGGTGTTGGCATTGTCTACTTCTCATAAACAAATGAGCGATGGGAAATACAGGAGCAACCTTGCACTTTCAGATTGGAAAATATGATCAGACTAAGTCTTATCTCTGAATTTTCCCCCAAGAATTATATAACCAATTTTATTTAAAATTGGTCATTTACTGATTGCACATTTGATAAATACAGAAAACACAGTCTGAATTTAGCCTCTGAATTAATTAACTTTGAATTGACTTTGAAAATACTCTAGTAAATTTATTTTGAAAGTTAATACTGACTTAAGTATTGTCATAGTGTGTAATGGATTTGTGAAGATGAATTTCAGGGTGTTTTTGTGATAGTGTTCTTTTGACAGACCTGAGAGTAGCTGAGATCACTGAATTCCCAAACTGCTTAAAGAGACATTTTTGTTTTGAATGAGGGAAACTGAAAATAATTCATTCTTTTTTGGACAGTCCAGTTTATCACATCTTTGATATGTCTAAGTAGGGTTATTTCTGTGTTCTTTATAGTCCTTCAGAAATCACAGTAGCAAAATAATTGTTCTGAAAGTTGGTGAAAGTATATATAGATTTTAAAAATTGAAATTTTAAAAGCAAAAGGGACAGCTGCTTAAAACTGGTTACAGATCTTTCCTAAATTAATCTGAATTTCATCATTGGTTGAACATATGCTGCCTTAAAAAAATAATTATCTCTTCTATTGAGGAAACCATGTTTCTATAGTTCCATTACTAATCATCCTCACTGTCAACATGTCTTTTTGCAGTTTGCCTTTTATGCTTGAAACATTTTATCTTCTTTCCTGACTAAAATGCTTCTGACTTTCCTGAGCTGTTAACTATGATTTTTTAATTCATTAAAGAACCTATTTTTCACCCTATATTCAACCTCAAGCAGATCAGTATAAACTATTACTACTAGAATAAAAGAAATACTGTAGAGAATTATATACATAATTAAGACTAATGCTATTATCTCTATGGGCAAGAGACTGAAAGGCTTTAACCTTCTGAAAATTTGGAGGTTTTTTTATGGTATTGAGCCATTTGGTAGTATAAGAGATTTAATGCAGTTGTATTCAGTCTACAGAATTAGTATAACTTGTCAAAGGAAGAAATAGATAACACTTCTTGGTTTGCAGCTGAATGGCATATATGAATGTTGTAAGGTATGATAATAATGGAAAGATCACTTGCTTTTGTTTACTTATTGCCTTGAGATTCATTATATGTTGTGCACGTATGGGCTTGTCCATGCCCAGTCCAACTAGAAAAAACTTCATTTTCTCAGGAAGCCATCAAAGCAGTTCACTGAAAGTATTTAACTGAGATATTTCAGCATTTCTGTAGTATTATTACTGGGGTAAACATGCTTATTCAGGAAATTGTAAGATGCTGCTTATTTTCTTTGGCCTGGGGAATGGATTTGAAGATAAATATTCAACGAGTCAAACTCTGTGATTTTAATTACTGGTCAGTTTGTTAATATCTGAATTAAGAAAAAGTATCAGATTCTTGTAAGTGCTTTGATAGGTAGGAGACTAACATACAACATTTCACAAAAATTAATCTCAGAGTAGTAATTCTCTGGCTAATTAATTCTGTCTGAAATGGAGGGTAAAAGGAAATAGTAAGTGAAATTATCTGGACAAAGCTGAGGGATTTGAATAACAGCAAGAAGGAAGTGTGCTGGACAGAGCTGCAGAAAAATTGAGCAGATTGCATTCATGAAATGGAAGAAGAGACTGAGAAGCTTAGATAGTGATGTAGATACAAGTGGTGCTGACTATTTTATTCCTAAGTAGGGAAGCTGTGGTTAGAAGTCACAATATTCCTTCTATCTGCAGCAAAGATAAGGCTATGGAAAATACAAGTTTTTAGCCCAGTAACATATTTGAAGTGTGGGAATTGTGGCTGAAAGCTGTGAACTATTTTTCTTTTTCTGCTGTCTTTGCCGTTGCCTCTTGATGTTTTGGCAAGAGGTAAGAGAACATTGCTATAGGTTCTTGGATTTTAGTGATTGTTAAGAGATTGTATTGCTAGGTTTCATAGCTTGTCTGTCTCATGACTTATTTATTCCATCTATTTTCAAGGTCTTTCCCTATGAAAATCAGTAGTGACCTTTCCATTGACATCCAGCTGTTAGGCTGGATTTCATCCATTTCTAAAGAGAAAGAGTTTCAGCTGTCTCTTTGTAGAGTTAAAAACAGAGTTAAAATTAGAAAAGGAGAGGGCTCATTCTGTAGAAGAAATCTATTCTTATACCTATCTGCAAGGTCAATTGCAGGATTGTCAGTGACTCTTTGAGACAGGCTTAATGTTCATTCCTCAGTCATCATTACTGTCACAGGGCTGAGGCCAAACTACTGTCAGTATCTGCCTTTCCTTGCGTCACAGGAATAATCTTTTCAGGGACAATTCTTTTTTGCTTTCAGTGACTCCAGGGGTTGTTTACCCAGGTCATTGTTGTGGCTTGTGCCTCATTTTGGTGGGTGACACCTTGAAGAAAGAAGATGTCAAATGTCTTTCAATACTTGATGTGGACTTTTTGATATTCTTTCTTGACGAATCTCTCTACCATTCTAGCTTAGGTTACCATCTTCTAGAATACATAAGGACTTGATATCAAAATTACCTGGGGCTTACATCCCACTGCATTATTCCACATTCTAAAGAGAATCCTTGTTTGGATGAAGGTTAGCAAGGTATATGTCTGACCATCTTGGTGCGTAACTTTTTTGTTGCTCCATGCCAAATGAACCAACCGAGTATGAAAGTAACTACCAGCCTAAGTGTCATTTATGTGCNAAATACATGTTCAATTAAAACTGATGTAGTTCTCATTGGAGAGAAAGATTGACAACAGTGTGGAATTTTACAAATTTTGGGCTACTCTGTCATCCAGTACATCCAGAATTCCCTGTACAGTACACACCTACCCTCTATCCACAGCAGCAGCTCTTTCTTTCCTGACTACCACAGGCATGACCACTGTGCTACAGCTCTCAGATCTTTTTTGTATAAAGTGAGTACACTGGTTAATTTTCTTTTCATAAACTTAAAGGACTTTTCTGGCCACCTCCTCTGAAAAGAATAGATTTCCTTGACAACCAGTTATTGCAGTTGTTCAGATCAAATTCGAGTGAAACGTTGCCTGAGCTGGAAGTTCAAATATCCCTACACCTAGTTAGCACATGAATATTTGTTCTTTAACCTGTGCTTCTAAGCATTTTTATTAGCTATTTCTGGAAATTTTTTTTCTGTTTCTTTCTGAGTAAAGTTGAAAAAAATGCCAGAGAGAAGGCTGTATCATCAGCTGTAATAAAACCTTCTGGGATTTCAAAGTGTACATATTTATTTTACTTATTTATTTATTATCATCTACCATGTTTTCTTGAAATTTCATTTGGATAAATAACATCTGGTTCTTGATACACTTGATAATCATTTATTCCTGTTTCCTGTCAAGTCATTTAATGTATTTTTTTGTCACCTGGTAAATTAAGTAGGAGATTGATGCATGGAATATTTGAATATGTTACACAGCATCAGGGAATTTCAACCAGAAACAATAGTGGGATTTTCCTTGTATTAGTCACATTGAATATGTTTGTTCCAGAAAAAACAGATGGAAAGCTTGTGGATGGTCTATTAATACCTTGGGAAAATTATTCAGTTACAAGTTCTCCTTCAGAAATAACTATCCCTATTACATTGCCAACAGCAATTTATTAATTTACTCACCATATAAATAGTGTCAGCTCTGGAAAATAAGGGAGTAATGCTACATTTTTCATCCTTGAATGGTGATTCATTTTTATTCAGGACATGCTGTTCTCTTTTAATTTTACATAGTTTCAGATTATGTTCTCAAGCTTTTCTTATATTGCATCTGAAAGTTTTCTTCTTGCAGTGTGCTGCTTTCATGTAGTTGTCTTCCTGTTTTTTAGATTCAGTAAATTAAATATGGCCTAACAATGAAAGTGCAAGAAAGGAAATCAGGAGAATTGGGTTTTATTTCTCCCTTTCCTGCAGGTGTATGCATGAACTTTGGTTAGATTAAATGCCTTTTCTGATTTGTGTTCTCTACTACCTGTTTGTGGGCCAGTGTGGATATATACATGTAGCTGATTTAATAATAAAAAAGAGCTATTCTGTACACACAGTATTTCCACTTTGTATAGCATGTAATGAATGAGGGACATTTTTGATGAACATACACTGCTTCTGTAATCCAAGGACTAATGTTGGTGTCAACTAGAAGTGATCTAGTGTGGATGTGGTAGAGTGTGGATTCTCAGCACATCGCATGACTTGAAACACGGGGCTACTCCGAGGTGGCAATGTGAAAGGAGCCAGAAATCCCCCAGTCAAGTTTCTTGTCCATACTCACAGTACCTCCCCTCCTTGCTTTTCTTTACTGATTAATGTTTTAGTAATGAGAACAGAACAGAAATCTGAGGAGAAGAAAATTGCAATTTCACAATGGCTTTTGGAAAAGGGAGATAATCTTCAAGGAATGCTAAAAGCACCACACAATGAAGAGAGCTGTATTTCAGAAGTAAGGAGGTCAAAAGATTACATGAAATTTGATTTCAAACAGCGAAACTGAATTTAACCTTACAGTGAAATGAAAATTAATAAAAACTTATTTTTTCTATGTAAATAAAAAGAGAAAAATTAAAGAAGCAGGTGTGATGTACAAGTGAATTAAGACAGCATTAATATAATCAAGGTTAGGTTACAAAACCAAATGAGTATTTTATTAGTCTTGTTGTAGAAAAGTTGGTGCTAAACACAGTCCATAAATGAATGGTTAATGGGAATACACAGTCTTAAGTTATGAGTGTAAGCAGTCCCAGAAACTTTAATCCATTTGGAGAGAAATTGGTAATTCTATACCAAAATTATGAAGGAAATGGCATGGGGTATAGTAAACCTTTGTTTACCAAATAATGGATTACACTAGATCAACTGCATTGTCTTCAATAAAAAGACTTATTCTTTGTGTAAGTAAGAACAAGTATATCTAATCTTCAGAGTTCAAATAAATTAAGAGGGAATTTTTTTATCATTATGTTTTCAAAGCTGAGTTGTAATTTGTGTAACAAATTACATCTGGTTTTGGTTACTTGTAACCTTTGAAAGAGGTCTGAGATAATGTCATGGGAGTGAATCGTTCCTATCATTTAGTACTAAATGGAAGGTAGTTGTTTGGATTAATATGAAAGCAAAAATTAAATAACAGTAATAACAACGGGTTTTAAAAGTATTATCAATTGGAATAATTGATAAACTTTAATCTCTGACAAGTTAGATTTCCAGGCCTTATTTAATTGTTTGACTTTCTGTATTACTATGCTTTTATTTTATGCTGTCTTAAGTACACTTATAGCAGATTGTATTTCAAAGTATTTATGCAAGTCCAAATAAAACAATGATAATAATATAGTGCTTTTATTGATGTTTGCGGCTTGAGACTCGCTTTAAACAAAAATTAAGAGCATCAGCCCTTTGATATTTAATACCCGTTAGCTCTTTCTTATGTATGGCACAAAGACAGCTAAACAGGCCTTTATCAACATGATTCCATTTGAGGAGTCCAAGGGAATGTTTTAGCAATGCTCTGACTTTGTGTATGTGCTGAAGTGTAATGATATGAAATGGCAGAAGCTATTGGGTTCTTGAATAAACAGTTCAACTATGCAGGTTCTGCAGAAGATGCAAAGGTGTGCCCCCCGAAGTTGTGCTCCTGATAAATCTCCAAAGAGCTTGCAGAAGTAGTCAAGGCATGGCAATCTTTGAGGGACACTCAGTCAGAAAGAACAAAGAGAATTATGAAATGCCACGTATAGTTTTGCTGATTATGGAAACTCCAAATGTAAACCAAGAAATATCTGTATTACTTTCAATTATGACTAAGGGTGTGTTACAGACTATGTTTTGAGGTGCAGTTTTTTCTATCAGGAGTGTTCCACAACAGCACTGTCCTTTTTTTCTGTATAAGTTGCTTTTCATTGCACAGTCGCCCTTCATTAGACCACAGGTCTAAATAACACACTGTACTGTATCAGAACTATAGCCTGTATACTAATGTGATGAAAGCCATTGTATTTCCTGTTTATTTCATTATAGAATAATAATACCATACTGAAGCCATTATTCCTATAGTTAAGTACAGAAATGTCACTGCCTTTTTCATAAATAAATAGGGCTTGATGGGACCAGAAGGCTCATTTGGTCTACCTGGAGCTCCCGGGCCTAAGGTAAGTGTTTGTGTTAATGTGACTTTGATAAATGACTCTTTTATAGATGACAAAAGGCCAGGATTCTGCAGCTATTTTTTTGTTGTATTGAATATTGGTGAGCAGCTGTATGATTTTCCCTGTATTACCTTCTTTGATAGATCAGCCTCAAGAGAGGTTACTGTAACTCAGCAATGGGTGCCTGTCATCCCATGAGGTTTGGAACAATTGCAGGAATGGTTATGAGACTTGGTTTTGGCTTCGCAGTCCTGGAGAATGTTCTGCAATGCTGGGAGCCAGATAATGCTCAGTATATATCTGAACTTTCTTCCTGTGTCACGTTTATTTATGTTTTAATTGTATTAAATAATGTTATGTGTTGTTTTTTCCACCCAAAAAGCCAATTTCAGAGGTAACTTCATTGATTGTACTGCACCTATAACAAGAACTAATTTGACCCGTGCTCTCAGAAGAGAGATTAAGATTAGTTAGTGGAATATTTTAGTTTAATCCAAGATGAGTTTTGGCCAGTAAGCACTGAATTGCATGTCCTAGAGAATACTTAGGAATATAGAATCCATTTCCCAAACTTTGTATTTACATTTAGATTCATTCCCACCCATACGTTATTTTATATCCAAAAGTATGTATGCATTTATTTAAAACTGTATACTGAAGGTAGCATTTTTTTAAGTGGTCAATGTTTGGTATTGTCAAGAAGATTAAATACTTACAAAATTACTAAAAATTAAGTAGCACTTTTTTATAAAAAAATGCTTTTATTTTGTGTATTTTTCTCATTGAGAATATAGGCTGGTTCTTAGAGAATCATTCTTACAGAAGCTCATAAGCTCATTCTTACAGAAGAGCATCATGAAGTACTCAATAATTTTTACATTTTAATGAAAATCCTAATGCTGAATATATACCTGATTCCGTAGGCTACCATAAAAGCCAAAACATAAATAAATATTTTGCCTTAGACAGATCCTAGGATTCTCAGAGTTTTATTAAATAATATGATGGAAATGTGAAGTCAGTATGCACAAACATGGTGTGACTGGTCAAGGGAAATGAGGCAGGTAGGGACAGGACAGGTGAGTAGAGGCTGGCAAATTAGGATTTCTCATCTTTCCTGAGGGAAAACTACACCTTCAGGCCTCCTGTAAGGGAGTAGGACTTCAGCCTTTCAGTCAGTACCTGTGCCTGTTTTTCAGTCAGTTTCTCAACAGTTTCTATTTATGTTTCTAGTCATGCTGCATGTGACAAAGCATAATGATGTATCAGCCACACTCTTACATTGTTATACAGGGTGATAAAGGTGAACCGGGAATACAGGGGAAACCAGGATCGTCAGGAGCCAAGGTAAATATGATTCTGGAAATATTCTAGTTAAAGAAGGGATTTATTTACTCTTTTACAAGACAGTTTGTTTCACAGTAAAACAGTAGTTAATATTAACTTGTATCAGAATCCATTTGATGACTTATTCTTACTAATTTTATACTAGATTTTAGGGAATGTAAGTCAGGTGTTCATTAAATTCAAACCTGCAAACATTTTGTCCTTATTTCAGATAGTATTTTTTTGTAATTTTGAAAAATCAACATCAACTGTATTAAAATTAATAAAAATAGATATTGCAAAGCTGAGGTTAAGAATTAGAAATCCCTTTTGTGGCTTCCTGTATTTAACATCCCTGCAAGAATTCTTCAGTAGTTTCAGTCATCTTCAGTTATAAAATTTCAAAACATTGTAATGAAAGTGCATCATGTGGCCTTGAGAAAACATGCACTATATGTTTACATATAGCACAGCACATCACTGACACAGAGCTATTGTATTACTCAGGGAGAACTAGGAGTACCAGGTGCTCCAGGTGAACCAGGCTACCCAGGCATTCCCGGTGCCCAGGGTATAAAGGTAAGTATTTTTTCCAGTTTTACAGTAAGTGCATCTTTTATTGGAAGTGGTTTTCTTATAAATGATCATTATTTAAGAACATCCTTTCTCTAAATGCATAATTATTACTAGATAATAGTTGGACACATTTAAAGCAATAACATGTGCATCCTAAAAATTTTCTTCTGAAGGATGAAGACCTTGATGTGAAGGCATTTGTGGTGGCTTGACCTTGGCTGGATGCCAGGTGCCTACCAAGTTGCTCTATCACTCCCCACTTCATCAGGACAGGGTGTTGAGAAAATAAGATGGGAAAAAACTCATGGGTCAAGATAAAGGCAGTTCAATAAAGCAAAAGCCATGTGTGGATTACTGGTGAAGAGGGAGATTTGGAGAGACAGCCCTGATGCTGTGGGAGCTCTGCTCAGCATTAGACAACCCATTGGTGTGTTACCAAGACCTTTCTAGCCACCAGTGCAAAGCAGGGCACTACAGGGGCTCCTGTGGGGAGAACGAACTCCATCTCAGCCAAACCTAATGAAGCATTACAGAAACAGACATGAACCAGGCATTTCACTTTCATAAGGAAAGAAGAGTTGAGGGATAAAGAGGCCATAAGTTAGGAGGGTGGTGTTATAATTAAATTGTTATGAAAATCCCATACAGAAGTATTCCAGTAGACTGCAGCTTCTGCTCCAGAAGGGGACAGGTTTCCTGTATGTCCAGTATCATATGTGCCAGACACGTATAGATGTCTTATGTCTACTAGACTACTTGACGTGTCAATAGACACACATAAGGAGATGGCTTGCACTGCCTAGAACATCTTAAATACCTGTGTTTAGACAACTGAAGCCAGTCTCTGTTCAACGGAGGCTAGAGAGTGATCAAAATTTAGGTGAGGTTATCTCAGATAAATGAGATAATGGACCCTGAGTTACATTTTTCCAAGATAAGATGTAGAAAAATTAGTCTTCTGACCAGTTTCAAAACAGGGCTTTCCAGAGCATGAAAAGAGCAAGATTTCCTACCTAGAGTCTTTCAAAAAGTGCTGAAGCCCAATGGAAGAGTGACTGGAGTCAGTGTCATAGCAATAATTTAATTAGTTTCATTATCACTATATATTCAGTTTCAATAGCTAAGGGTTATGTAAGATACCTGTACCAAGACAATAATTCTGATTTTATGAAAGGTGATTTTGTTAAAATTTATGAAACTTCTCTAAATTTTAACTGAAGAAGTTTTTGCAAAAGTAATTCATTTTATATGAAGATGCAAGTTAACTGGAGTTACATATAATAAGTATGGCAAACTTTTGAGTTATTCAGGAAGAAAAGTGTGGTTTGGGCACCTGACAGGTGAAGCCTTCACAAAAGGTGAAGCCTTTCAACTGTAGATTATTTTAAAACTTGAAACAGCCAAATATTTTACATTTAAGGACAATACAATTACCAAATACAGCTGTCATAAATGTCTTCTTATGTTCTGAGATTTTCAATCAGGAAAATATTTGCCATGGCGAAAATCTCCTCTTTGCTACTGTTTAGCATTTAATTTTTTTTACTTTCCAGAAAGCCACCAAACACACAAATGTTTGGCTTTTACAAGAAAACTGACAAAACAAAGCCAAAAATCCCTGTTCTAATTCTTTTCTTTATTAAATAAAGTTTTTCCCACCCCCCATAGACCTGTCTTTTGTTTCATGAGCTGCTGTGTTCTTGGCCCAATGTTTTGATTCATGTCTCTAAGGAGAATTACAAGGATTTAAGAGGTCAGAGTTAGAGAGTTATCTCCCATAACTTTTTTGTTCCTTTTCGATCAATGAAGAGAGATAGGCACATTTTGGGGGTACTTATTTTATACCTCTATTGCTAATTGGAATGAGTAATTTTCAAGCACTACCTGTTTCTCTTCATTGTCAATTAGATGGTGTTCAGTCAAGTTGATAAACCTAGATAACTGGCTTTTAAGTACCATTTACAACATTTGATTGCCACCTCATTATGTTGTATTTTTAAATTTTTCACTTGGTATGTGAGTATTGACTTTTCTTTTTGATAGTTCTTTTGATGACAAATTCCTTTTTTAGTATAGCTTGCTGGAGTTTTGTCAGTGTTTGTGTACATGGGGATGAAGTGATTTGTTTTCATTTGGTGTCAAAAAAAGCTATTAGATGATTCTCTTGTAGTTACTGTGTTAAATTAAAACACAGACTACATGTCTTTGAGATGAATAATGCTTAAGTGGAAACTTTTCTTCTAATATTTCACAGGGGGACAAAGGAAACCAAGGTGACAGCGGTATCCAGGTATATCAATGTTGTTTCTAATGAGTTCATCTGGCAGTGCTATTAATACAAGCCTTGAGTGTTAATTCAGACTTTTTTTTTAAGATTAAGCTCGACAGGAACTTCGCTTGAATAGCAGCAGCAACTTTACTTCAAGGAAATCTTCCCAGTATGCCCAGTATGAATTTCCAGCTGTGTTTCTAAGGGCCTGAGCAGGCTATTGGCATTTGGCACAGAGCTGTGTGGTCCTAGCAATATTGCAGGCTTGGGGATGCAGGTTGTGCTGCTGTCCCAGAGAGCTGGGACATCTCCCAGGACTGTCACAGAATGGGTTCTGTCCCTGCCTGCCCCAGGCACTGTGAGATCACAGAAAACACTTGTAGAGTAACACCACCTGGCCTCTGCCTACCTACTTGTGCTGGTTTAAAGATAAACCAGCAGGAGGAATGAATCCAATTCACAAACAGATTATAAATCAGAATTATCATTTAGTAAAAAAGATCACAATCAGTACAAGGGTACACAGGAAAAAAAAGGTCCCTTTAACCCACAAAAACAAGTGTGTGACCCAGCAGCCTGGGGCACAAACAGAATGGTAATTGTCAGCCCCTGTGCTGAGCACCACCTGGCCCGAAAAGAAGAAGACGAAAGAAGAAACCTGTCGGTGAGGGTAATGGTCCCGGTCCAGTTGAGAGTGGCAGTCGCAGTCCTGCTGAGGCTCTGGTCCTCCTCTGGATCTGANAAAAAAAGAAAAAGAGAGGAGGTGATCCCTCTGAGGCACAGGGTTGGTAGATGAAAGAAAAATTCCAAGATTTTAAATCCATAACACTACTGTACTATAATAGATGGAATTTGACTTGTTATTTAAAATCATGGAAATACCTACAAGAAAAAGAAGAGTATCATGTCAGTACCCAAATCCTGACTTGGTTCCTCTGTGCTCAGTGTATTCTTTTGCAGTTTCTGCTGTGATTTCTTGAAGAGTAACTTTTCATACTGATTTGTCCTGGTTAGGATGAGGTTTTAGGGTTTAATTCATTGTGTTACTTTTGATAGTTTAATTACATATACCAGATATATGTGTATTTTAAGAAAATGTGCTTCTTTTCTGAAGGGACTGAAAGGAGAGAAAGGAAGGCAAGGAAATCCAGGCTTACAGGTACTGTTAAAGTAGTGATCCTCATTTAGGAGAGCCATGGTGATCCTAATTTGAGGCCATGATTCACATTTGTTTCTTAAAACTACTTCCATCAACCTGCATAGCATTTTACATCAGGTGAAATACGTTTATGTACATGATTACATAGTTATATAAATTACCACTTAAACAATCTTAGTATTTTTAAAATAACAAATACAACACATACAGAGAAGATGGAGCCACACTCCTCTCCGTTGTGCACACTGGAAGGAGAGGAAATGCACACGAGTTGGAATGCAGAAAATCCCAACTTGATATCAGCCTTTTGCTTTGAGAGTGGTCAAACACTGGAGCAGGCTGCTCACAGACATTGTGGCTAAACCTAGTGTTCAGTTGATCAAGTTGCATCTGTTCTGCAAAGGAAGTTGAACCCAAGGAAGTCACTTCCAAGCTCCGTGTTTCCATGGTTCTGGGATATTCTATCTTGAGAAAAAGTTAATTTCTTTTTTATTATTGCATTGAATCCTTAATTATATAATATTTTTGCAAAACACCTATAAATAACAAAATGCAAATAACAGCACAAAGTGGCTTTTATGTAAAGATTATAAGAGCAATACATGAGATGTTAATATTTTGCATGTACTATGCTGCACGTTCACATAGTTCATTACCTCCTAGGCTATATTGGAAGTTACTGACATCTTCTGTGCTCATAACTTACAGATGATTCCTGTGTCAGCTGCAAATCAGTGAGATGCAGTTGTTTCTCTTTAATTCTGGGCCAGTGTATTCTGATGGTGTCATAGTTGGCTGTTGTTATACCACAGAAAATAACTGTTAGTATTTATAAATACTTGTAACTGCATACTCTATGTCTTGTCTAAACAGAGAAGTATTTGTTAGAGGTACATATCTAAAACTAGACTTGGAAGGAAGCCACAGTTGCTTTTTTTTCAGAATTACAACATCAATACAGCTGCCTGTCTAGCCAGAAGGAGCTGATTCCCGTGGAGTATGGGCAGGAGATCTAGACTGTATGTTAGTTAACACTCTCAGGGATATGTAGATTGACAGTAGTTCAGTAGTAAAGCTGAGCAGAGTTATTTTTTAAAGAAATAGCTTAAAGTAAAGGGCCAGTCATTGATTTTAACCAAGTGTAATCTCCTACTCTGATATTTTACAAATTAAACTTTCTGGTTTTTCTTTTTCACAAATATTGGACAATTTGTTCATATATTTATTAAGTATGAGGTAAAACAAAGTGATAGTAAAAGAAAACATTTTTTTTTTCCAATTAGGATGATGCAACTGATTTGCTGTTGCTTGCTTTCTTTTTTTTGGAGAAATCTGAAAAAATAATGCAGACTGAGTGTAAAATTGTTTCCCATGCTTTTCTAATTTGGTCAGCAACCAAAAAAATCAGTCATTCAGATACTTCTGGTAGGCAACACTAGGTCTTTCCAAGGTTTCTCAAGATTCCAAGATTTCTTAAAGATACAGTACAGGTTCCCTTGCCCATAAGAGTGTATCAGAAAAGTGAACTGCCATCTCGACATCATGACACTGAAATGATTTGCCAGCAGGAAAAATCTGGCTTACCACTGAGTTTGTATTTCAAAGGCTCTGAAATGAATTTCTGCCTAGTAAGACAGTATTAAACAGGTAGAATCATGAATTTCCTTTTGCTAGAACACCAAATTTTAGTTCTTTTCTCTTTTGTAAAGTGAATAAGGTTTTGTCTCTATATTATTTTTGTTTATGATATGTATGATATATTCCCAACTTATCCTCTTGGTATATGATATTAAAGGTATGAGTGCAGTGTTTATTCACCATTACATAAATATTTCATCATTATATGCAGTTTAATTTTTTGTACAATAGTAATTGCAGAATCTTTAAAAACTGACATTTGAGATTAATTATTGAAAACAAAGGATTCCAAGTAATGTGGCTCAGCCTGCTTTTTAAGTTTTTTTGTCATGTTATTTCTTAAAGGGAGTAGAAGGATTGAGTGGAGAACGAGGAGAGGTAAGTATTTTGTAATGACAAATACAGTATTACAAAATAATTTCCTTTGTTTCTACAAATTATGTGATCTGTAAAATGTGTGTTTACAGTCTTGTTTCTGTTCTCACATGTCTATAAGCAACAGAAGATAAATTGATATAGAGAACAGAAAGAAGTATTAGTTATAAAGAGACATAATGAAATATATATTTCATTCAATGAAATATTTTAAAAAATAACTAAAGCCAAATATATACTTCAAGAGAATTAAAAGGCAACAAACCAACCAACAAAAATAAAAGAGAAAAAATAGGTTGAGGAAAGGAAATAACTAAAGAAAAAAGAACCCAGAGATTCTATGGTCACTGAAAAATAAAAATATATTCATAAAAATGTAAAATACTATTCAAAATATTTTTCAGCAGCAACCAATAATTGAAAGGCAAGATATAAAAATGAGGAAAAGGATACACACAAAGAAAACCCTTCTTGTATTCCTTCCCCTTTTTTTTGGCAGTAAAAAACTTGGGAGCTCAGGACCATTGCATTTAATGTCAGTGTTGAATTTGCGTAATTCCTTTTGAGCTGTGCTGATATACTCTGCTTTCAGCTTCTGTAAAAGTCCGCAGTAAGGATTTCTACAGCTGAACTATTTGTCTTGTGTGTTTTAACTGTCATCAGTGAGATTTTGTGTGCCCTTATTTCAAAGCTAATGAAAAGGAGCATAGCAAAGCCTTTACAAAGATTTTTTTTCAGAGGTTTCTGTTTTTTGAGACTGACTCAGAAAATGCTGGGTAGAATTTTTTCTCTCTGCTACTCAGTCTATACAGGAAAAATTCAGCTCAGCCTGAAACTTGATGGTCAAGTGTTCATGGCAGGGTGGTTGGAACTAGATGATCTTTAAGGCCCCTTCCAACTCAAACCATTCAATGATTCTATGAAGCCTCCTTGGACTGCTCTTGGTGTGTCAGAAACAGGATTTGTTGCTCTCCATGATATTTTTAGAAGTCCCATATTATCTTCTTTTTTCCTTGTTTTTGGCTAATGTAGAGATATTTGTGGCCAAACCTTTTAATCTTTGTATTGTGTCTTGTTTAAAAATTGGTATTTAAAAGACTGATTTTGTTGTTGGTTTCTGTTTTTTTTCTTTTAATTTATTTCAATGTTTAGTGAAATCAGAGTACACGCTGTCCTATTGACCAAATTCTCCTTCAAATTTATTTAGAGATTTCTTTGTTCAATCCTTTCCATTAAAGCATTGTGGAATATCAATAGCTGGATACATTAAGTGGAAGCCCCAAGTTTGATAATTAAATAATTTTATGGTTTTTAAAATATAACTGTTTCATATGGTGCTGTGCTTCTATGAAATACTTAAATTTGGCTTATGGGTGCTTTGATAAATCATTGCCAGAACTGTTAAAAGATTCCTAAACTAGCCTCTTCAATATTTTAAATTACAGCAATAGTATATTTCTACTGAAAACTCATTTTAATAATTTTCTTACTATACATATATGTATAATGATGTAATTGTTTTTATTTATTAAACCTATAAAATTAGCTTATTTTTTATTTTCATAAAATATGGTTTTAGTTAGACTCTGAATCCTCAATAAAAAGTCTCTCCAGCATGTAATTCTCAGCACTTTTTGAGCTCTTTTCCTTTTTTTAATTTTCTGTGCCAATAGCAAGGGTCAACAAACAAGGCCACACATGGGATGTGGTTGAACACTAAAAGACCAAGATATATTGCAATTTCATTTGCTTTTTGGCAAGTTCTTCAGGCAGTTTCTGCTGATGTTTCCAATGTTTTGGCCTGGTGTTTTTATACTGGCTTCTTGCCTCTAATGTTTTCCTGCAGTAGATGCCATTTTCCCAATATTCACTGGTTCTTAATGCTTTCTAGCCCCTTTAACATTTAGTTAAAATAGATCAGTTTGCAAGTCAGATGTCTTTTAAGTAAACTTAGTCCATAGCTGTAAAAGTAATTAAAATTTAAAAAAACCCTAAAGCAAAACTAAACAACTCCTAGATATAAGAAGAGCATGATTTTCAGATCTCTTATATTTTCTAGTATAGCCAAAGGCAGCTACATACACTCCAAACGTTTGTCTCTGAGCCTTGCTGACCATGTTAAACAAAAAAACCCCCTTTGTAATTATGTAATAGCAATGAATAAGTGCAAATCTACATGATGTAACTAAGAGGATCAATTCTCTGTGACTACAATAGTCAAGATGCCAATATCAAGAAAATAAAATACTATTAGAGCTTTGGAAAAAGTTCTGAATTAGTGTATAACTTTTGAAAGTATGGACTGCTGTTCAGGTCATGCCTGGCATTGTACTGTTAGACCGTCTCTCCAGTAGTACTCTTAGGCACCTGACTGAGACCTGTCTCATTTCTGTGGCTTTTTTTCAGAGGATAAACTACCTTTCTGATTTTGGTGGCTAGCTCTCTGCATAAAACTGGGTAATCCGGTGCTGAATTTGCAGCTTGCTGCCCTGTAGTAATTCATGTGGAAAAGTCTGGACATTGTTACTAATTTAGACCAAACCAGGAAGCTTTGAATTTTTCTGATATGAAGAATTTTGATAAATAATATAGAAAATTATACAAAATAATCTAAATACCATAATTTAAAATTCAGTGTAAGTCTATGAAGACTGTATGTATTCTTAAACTTCTATTATTTGTTTCAATAAGTTTTGTCATATATAATACTCCTGTTCTCACAATTCCATCTAAAATAGTTGGAAAGGGTAAAAGAAAGTTTTGAAGCAAGTGATAACATTATGCAGAAGCTGTGCAAAAGTGGGAGGAAAAAACTCACCAGGGAGCAACCGTAGTACACTGACTTTAATCTTGGGTGCATACCAAGTTACATTGTACAGATGTTTTCTTGACTCCAGAGCGGGGAGAGAGTCCCACATGAACTATCGCAGTAGGTAATTCCATACATGGAAGAACCATTGCTTTGATGAAGATATATCAAAATACTTTCCAGTATTATTTTAGTCTTTTCCAGTGGAGCAAATGGAATACAGTTATTATCAATCAGATGAAAAAAAGGAAAAAAAAAAATTCCAAACTTAAATCAGGCTATTTTTTCCTTTGTTTTATATACTACAGCCATAGGGTAAAGGGCTTGGTTATTACAGCAAATTTCCAAGAACTTCAGTGATGTCAGAATTTCACGTCTAATTTTTCCAGCCTTCTAAGGAATTTAACATACTTTGAAAAAAATTCTAATTCTCATGAAAGAGTGAATAAAGCCTTTCCTTCCATATCTTAATAATGAGTATTGTTTTTTAAATATCAATAGTAAGGAAAGTAGTTCCTTCAAGTTAAAAAAAGATAATGTATTTCTAGTTATATTTGGTAATTGCATATGAAACAGTTACCAGAGAATCTGAAAAATTCAATGCATCTCATAAAGTTAATTTTCGGTGACAACTTATATTAATTTTTTGAAGATCATCAAAAAGGATTTTCTCAGAATATGTTTGTGTGGTGCTACCTAGCTTCCAAATGGTTTGTGAAGACACAATTGGCTTTCCATTGATTTTTCATTCCAGAAAGGTGAGAAAGGAGATCCAGGCATTCAAGGCATGAGTGGACAAAAAGGAGAATCTGGTGTCCAGGGTTTGGTTGGACCTCCTGGTCTCAGAGGTCAGCCAGGAGATAGAGGACCCCCAGGATCACCTGGATCAGATGGAAAACCTGTATGTAGAGGATCTCAAACTTGTCATTTTGAGTACCTTAAAAACTGCAAAGAAATGCATGCTCTCTTATTTTAACTGTTCTCTCTTCATTCAGGCACGAGAATTTTCAGAAGAATTTATTCGACAGGTGTGTTCAGATGTACTGAGAAGTAAGTTTGAAAGCCTCTTTAGTGTTCTTTCCTGTGTTAAAGAAGTTTCCTGATTATTATAAAGATGCTTTCTTGAAAGCAAGTTCCATATTGCCGATTTATTACTTGTTTTCCTATTGTATTTTCTGATATATTTCCATACCACAGGTTCCATACTTTACCATCTTATTTCCTAAAGGAATAATACTCTCTAAAGAGAGGAAATTGATTTTGTGTTAGTGGTTAGGGGCCAATACTTTTATTATTGCAACACTCTAAGCGATTTTTTTGTTTGACTTGTCTCAGCCCAGTTGCCTGCCATCCTCCAGAGTGGAAGACTACAAAACTGTAACCATTGTCAGTCCCAAAGTGCTCCCCCAGGACTTCCAGGACCACCAGGGCCAAGAGGCCCTGAGGGCCCGAGAGGATTTCCTGGTTTACCAGGGAATGATGGCGTTCCAGGGCTGATGGGCATCCCAGGTCGCCCTGGGGCTCGTGGGACAAGAGGTACTGTGTGCATGTGTCACGGTGCTAATGGCCTTTATGACTTGGTTTGCTGCTTCTAGTTTTGAATGGGATTAGTGCAGGGTGGAGTGAGAGAATAGGTGGGTTTGTATGGCAGAGAGTAATTGTGAACGTGGTGCAGCGTGGATGGTTCACCTCTTTCAAAGTAGACAGAAGAAGAGAAAATACAATGCAGCACGTGTTCAGTTCTACTGTAGTCAGACTGTTCGGATTTTTATAGAGAGTTCTTAGTCTCATGTAAATGTTTCTAGCTGTGTTTAGATTATTTTTTAGATCAAATATGCTCAGACATTGATTTCAATACATTTCCATATTTTCTAGTTTCTTTTCTTCCAAACTAGTTTGTTTCTGCTATTTTAAGGAGCAGTATTTATTCACTGACTACTTACTATCTGCACTGATTTTTGACATGTGACGACTTTTAGACTCTCCCTGATTTCCTGAGTTCTTATCCTTTCATTCCTTTTACCTCAAAATGATTTTTTACTCCTTTCTTTATGCTTTTCTTAAACATTCTGGATTCTTTTTAAGCAAGATAAGGTTTATACTTTCAGGTAACTCCACTGTCTAAGCATTCCAACTGATTTCTGTCATGTATTTGCAGACTTTATGTTTAGTATGCATATACAGTCTGGGACTAGAGAAAGAGACTGGATGAAGTCCACAATTTGGTAACTGGTAGCATCAAAATAATCAGGAAAGCTGTATAAAGTACAGCTAATGAGTAATGTACCAAGGGTAAGCAAACAAATGGTTGGTAAATTTTCGCTTCCTTTGTGACATGAACTGTGACCCAGCACATCAAATTAATTTTGGATGTAATGATGATTTGCCGGTAGGGCTTTTATAATTTTATCTCAAATAGGAGACTATGCAGTTTTCCTCTGGAGCAGACACTAACAGGTCTGGCTATTCCATAAGAGTTAGACAAATGGATATATGTTTCTATGAAGAAACTGAATTTACTGGATTGTACTGGTGTAAAAGAGCTCATATTTTGATCCTCAGCATTTTTTTGATGGAGAATTAATTCTGCAGTGTGTTGTAGAAGATCGTCTATATATTCTGTATTCCACATCGACTATGGTGAATAATTTACACTTCCTTCATACAACTTCTTTAAAACTTTGCCAGCTGAAAGGCAGCGACAGCAAATTTCTTAATTGCCTAACATCTATTCTGTCAGCTCATAGTAGCTGTCTGCTTAGCAAGTGCTACACCAGCTCTAAATTCAGAGAAATGAGGCTAATTTAGAACCCAGTCACACTGTGCAAGATTACAAGAATATGCTTGGTTTATATCCCATTATTTGCTTTTGGACTATTAGATATTTTATTCAATAAATATTATCAAATGCTGACTTCCTAGTTCATTGGATGAAAATAGCATGCAAAGGTATACCTGTGTTTGCTAATTCACAGGACTGCCAGGGAAAAATGGTGCAAAAGGCAATCAAGGAATCGGGCTTCCTGGGATTCAAGGCCCCCCAGGACCTCCAGGTGAGGGATGGTTCAGCTGTGCAGATTCAGTGCATGCTAATGATTTTTTTAAAAATGTGGTTTAGAGAAAATGTTGGTATAATTCAGGAAAAACTTAGGTAGTCTATACATATCTTAATTGCTGAACATGTTTTAGGGCTAATGCCTGTCTCTTGCATGCCTTATAAATTGTCATATAAAACATAATGAATATAAGACAGGTCTTGTAGAAATTGGTACTTGAGATTGCTGTTTCTTGATAGATGAATCCTGAAATTAACCATTACCTGAAAACTCAGCCCTGATATGATTATGGGACTTGTAAGCATTGCTTAGTGAGGGAAAATATTCTTCCTAACATTAGTGTATGCATACAAACTGCAAAGTTGAGTGTTTGGAAGAGATATGAGGGTCTGATCCAAAGCCAGAGAAGCAAATAGAAATACAGGGACTGATTGTTCCACATTATATAATAAAGTTTAACAGTGTACTAAAGCAGATTTTTATATTTTTCTTTAAAAGCTATTTTTGTTTAAAGTGTTTTCCATGTCCTTTTTAAAAAGTCTTGATAAGGTATCATGTTGCCTATATAACCTTATAAGCAGTTTGTGACAAGAAGTGTCTTTTTTAGTAAATGAAATTTTCTTTACCTGCATACTTCATCAAAGAGTGGGGCTGGGGGAGGAGGGTGGTTCTGTATTTGCTCTTGTTTTTATTTTAATAGTAATGTATTTGTTTATTGCATGTGTGCTATTAAGGTCCTGAAGGTCCACCAGGTATGAGTAAGGAAGGACGTCCTGGAGAGCGTGGGCAGCCCGGTAAAGATGGAGATCGGGGCACTCCAGGAATGCCAGGACCAGTTGGACCCCCTGGAATTTGTGACCCATCACTGTGTTTTAGTGTAATTGTGGGAAGAGATCCATTTAGAAAAGGACCAAATTATTAATTTGGGATATGATAATTTAGAAGAATAGGTATGGTGCTTGTCTTTCATGGTCTTTCAAATCTCAGGAAGGTGACCAGCAATAATCCCATAAGCAGGAACAAAAGTACCTCTGACATTATAAGCATTATAAATAATGATCTCAAAGGTTACATGTTCCTTTAGACAAGAAACTCCAAAACTCCAATGATTTTTTTATACCTTGCACTGGTTAAATATCACCTATTTTTAAAGAGATCATTAGTTTTAATAGGAATAAAATTAACTATAATATTTGATATTTAGTATTTAAGTGTCCTATCAGTCTTCTTTTACCACTGAAGTCCTTTGCAAAATTGCTGGAAACACCACTGGGAGCAGGATTAGTTCTTAATGGCATTAGTGTACATTACTGTGAAATTTTTCACATGCAGCCAACAGATAGAGTATTTGATTTTGAAAGAATGTGGCTGGCTTTAATTTCATATGCGTGTGAATCTCATTGGCTTGTGTACATTTCATGTCATAGCTCCAGGTGTTCTGTGAGTGAAAGCATGTATCAGATTCTTATAAATTAAGATAAATATCTGGATAATTGTGGAAGAAATATCACCTATTTTGCCATGCAACTCTGCTTAAAACTAAGGTGAAATGCAAGGGTAGAACTACTGATTCAAGGTCCAAGGTTTTATTGAACATGGTACTGTCAGGTACTAAAGATTAAAAGGTTCCATGGGGGTGATTCAATTTACATGAAAATAGGATTAAAAATAAACAAAGAACTGAAGACTGATACAGCTGGCTTGTAGCTATGGTTTGACAAAATTAAAGATTAAAAAATGTTTGCACAACCCCAATGTAACAATTCTGTGTAATGAAATATTAAATTATATACCTTTTGCTGTTTCTCATCAAGAACTCCATTGCCAAATTGAAGAAGCAAGTTTACAAGGAAAGAGGTCTAGCTGGTGGCTGACCAGCTGCAATGTTTGCTATGCTGTTTCCTTTTTCATTTTAAGCAAACTGTGTGTAATTTTCATTGTAAGCTTTGCTAATGAGTTGTATTGCTTGCTTTTACATAAAGAGCAAAGCCACAGTTCCCACGACAATTTAATGTTCATTTCTTAAATTAAGGCAGAGTCTTGTATTGAACTTAACTGATGCTTCATAAATGACTTTTTCTAATGTGGTGTTTTTCTGTTACTATCAGAGACTGGTAATATGCTTGACATTCAAGGTAAAATAAAATTTTGTAAAGAACTGGTGGTAGTTTGACGAACAATTTCCAGAGAAGTGTAATGCCTGTAATACATGGAAGGATAGTTCCACCTGGCAGCTGTGCTTTTCCTCTCCAGTGTCTTTCCATTTGGAGAAGGGCTTCTCTTGGAACAGCACGTTTCTGCTGAGCTCCTGGTGCCCGTGTGGAGGGCAGGGAATGCCAGAGCAGCCAGTTGTGTCTGGTGGCTGCAGCCTGCCCAGAGCTGTGGCCCATGGAAGGGTGCTTGCAGTGAGTACCTTAGCCAAACCACAGCCTTGGTTATAGTGGAGTGCAGTCATTAGCATCTCATAAAATCTAGCCTAAAAACCTCCACAAGAATTCTTCAAAGCAACTGACATGGGCCTGAGAAATGAAGCTGTGCATGAAGTTTAATAAGAATGCTCATGTGAACAACCACTTTGTGGGAAAAAGTCTAGAAACCTCTTAATTTGTTGCATTCAATCTTATACTGTTTATTTTTTTGATAACTGGAAGTGAAACGTCACTAGGTCAGGAAGGAATCAGGATCCCAGCATATTTGTAGAAACTTTCTGAGCTGTCCACACTGCACGCTAATTGAAATCCACATTTAAGACACATTTTCAAATATCACGTGTAGTGGTGTGAATGGTGAGTCTGAGAGGAAGAAAAACCAAAACCAAACAACAGCAAGTCAGAAGTACTTTTGACTGCAGTGAATACAAACAGAAAGCCAGAGTTCGTTACTTGTAGAAAAAAACTCTTGACTTGCAGCCAATCTGATTGATAGCTTTGGTTATGATTTCATTTGATCAAATTAACACATATATCAAGCTTCAATTTTAAAAGTAGTGGTGGTTTCATCACACCATTAGACCTACTGGAGAGTTGTTTCTGAATGACTGACTGAGGATCTGTGTGTAATTTCCAGTGTGCATCTATTAATTATCCCTTTCATGTAGTTTTTTGTGTGTCTGGCCACTTTCCATATGAGCTTAGCTTTTGTTTTTCTGTCTGCATTTCTGCACACCCTGGCAATGCCCTTGTAGTTCTCAACAGGTTCTTATCCACTTTTCCAACTCTGGAGCTCTTCTGTTTTGAGTAGACTGAGAAGCTCACACTTAAGTCAGCAGGATCTCTTGCTCTGCCTACTTTCCTGCCTTTAAAGGGGATGAACTGATTTTGTCCTTCCAGGAAGAGAGTTTAGAAAAACTCCAAGCACTTGCTAGCTCCTTCGTGGAAGTTTCCCATGAAATCCCTCCCATTTTAGCTCCGAGAGAGCTGAAATTTGCTCTTCTAAACTTTGAAATGTTTGTTCTAATACTAACTGTCAGTGTGCTCAGCAGGACCCCAAATTCCATGATACTGTGATCACTGCATTCAAAGCTATCATTAACCGAGCTATTACAAAGCAAGTTTTCTTGTTTTGTGAGCAGCAAGGCCAGCAGTGCCTCATTCCTGGTTGGCACAGCTAACATTTGTACGAGGAAGCAATCCTCTACACACTCCAGAAATCTGGTGGGTGACATGTGAGGTGCTGTATTGCTCTTCCAAAGACTATTTGGATAGTTGAAGTCACCCATAGGAACCAGTTTCTGTGACCCAAAGTTTGTTTCAGTGATCCAAATACTTTTCCGTTGGTCTTGTTGTCTTGATTTGGAGATTGGTAACAGATGCCCACTCTAAGCTTCCCCTTGGAGATGATACCTCTGATCTTGACCAAGAAGTCTCGTGAGACACTGGATTATTGTAATTAATAATTATTATATTAATTGCTGGCTTGAACTAACTCAAGTGTGTGTGTGTGGGTGTGTGTGTGTGAAGGAACAGCTCGAATCTCACAAAGATGAGGTGCTGCACTGCCCCATACCCCTGCCTCTGTGAGCCTCATTGGGAAACTCAGGAGAAGCTGTCAGTCAAAAACAGCCTGAAGTACTGCCCCATACCACACCTCGGAGCCCCTAACCCACTGTCGTATAAACTGGAGTATTATAAGATTAATGATCCACAGGAGAGAGACTCTTAGGTATTATTGATGCAAACTATATGCGGTTCTTGCAGATGTTGATCTGCAGTCAGAAGCTGTGAATTAAAAAGAAAATCACGGTGAAATGTCACCATCTATCTACCACATATTGTCTGGAAACAGTTACTAGAAACTCTGTTAACTGACATTTACTTACTCCCTGCATGAGATACTTTAAAACTGGCTCCTGAGCTAATTTTTAAGCAGAGAGTAAGATGCAAACAAAATTTCTGGACATTTTTTATTGGCATCTTGCTGTGTGACTTTTAGTTAAGAAGTGTACTTCCTAGTTGGTCTAGTGCCTGTTGGTGTCAGTAGAGGAGCTATGATTCACTACAATAAATTTTTAATATTTCAGCTCATAATATCTCTGTGTTCATAAAATAGATTTAATATTTGCCACTCTACTATTCTCATTGATTGATATTGTCTCTCAGATACTGAGGCATATACTTGGACATAAAGATATAGAATTGCAAAGAATTACTGTGGGAACCGGATTTCTTAAGGAAAGCTTAGTGCTGTGTAGAGATCAGCAATTTTCACCTCTGAGAATCATGATCTTCTTAGAGAAGTTTGGAGTAAATACATAAGGAGTGATGTATATATATCTATAATAATCTAGTAAAAGACCAGATGTCACAGATGGTTTCCACATGTGTAGATTTATTTGGTGAATATATATATATATAGGTGTATATATATTGTGTGAGTATATACATATGTATATGTATCATTCTCTGAAAGATATCATAGTCTTCCAAATAAAAATACAAAGGATAAAATCATAGAATTATAGCATGGCTTGGTTTGGAAAGGAACCTTAAGGATCATCTGGTTCCAGCCTCCTGCCGTGAACAGGAGCATCTCCTTCCACTAGACCAGATGGCACAGAGTTCCATGCAGCCTGTCCTTGAACACTGCCAGGGATGGGGCACCCACGGTTTCTCTGGTCAGCAAGTCACCGTGCCTCACCATCCTCCCAGTAAACAGTTTCATCCTAACATCTAATCTAACCCTACTNTAAAAATACAAAGGATAAAATCATAGAATTATAGCATGGCTTGGTTTGGAAAGGAACCTTAAGGATCATCTGGTTCCAGCCTCCTGCCGTGAACAGGAGCATCTCCTTCCACTAGACCAGATGGCACAGAGTTCCATGCAGCCTGTCCTTGAACACTGCCAGGGATGGGGCACCCACGGTTTCTCTGGTCAGCAAGTCACCGTGCCTCACCATCCTCCCAGTAAACAGTTTCATCCTAACATCTAATCTAACCCTACTGTTTTTCAGTTTGAAACCATTCCCCCTTGTCTTGTTACTACATGGCCTTGTAAATACTTTCTCTCCATTTTTCTTCTAGACTTCCTTCAGGTACTGGAANACAATAAATTTTTAATATTTCAGCTCATAATATCTCTGTGTTCATAAAATAGATTTAATATTTGCCACTCTACTATTCTCATTGATTGCTATTGTCTCTCAGATACTGAGGCATATACTTGGACATAAAGATATAGAATTGCAAAGAATTACTGTGGGAACCGGATTTCTTAAGGAAAGCTTAGTGCTGTGTAGAGATCAGCAATTTTCACCTCTGAGAATCATGATCTTCTTAGAGAAGTTTGGAGTAAATACATAAGGAGTGATGTATATATATATCTATAATAATCTAGTAAAAGACCAGATGTCACAGATGGTTTCCACATGTGTAGATTTATTTGGTGAATATATATATATAGGTGTATATATATTGTGTGAGTATATACATATGTATATGTATCATTCTCTGAAAGATATCATAGTCTTCCAAATAAAAATACAAAGGATAAAATCATAGAATTATAGCATGGCTTGGTTTGGAAAGGAACCTTAAGGATCATCTGGTTCCAGCCTCCTGCCGTGAACAGGAGCATCTCCTTCCACTAGACCAGATGGCACAGAGTTCCATGCAGCCTGTCCTTGAACACTGCCAGGGATGGGGCACCCACGGTTTCTCTGGTCAGCAAGTCACCGTGCCTCACCATCCTCCCAGTAAACAGTTTCATCCTAACATCTAATCTAACCCTACTGTTTTTCAGTTTGAAACCATTCCCCCTTGTCTTGTTACTACATGGCCTTGTAAATACTTTCTCTCCATTTTTCTTCTAGACTTCCTTCAGGTACTGGAAGGCCAAAATTAGGTCACCTTAAAGCTTTTTCTTTCCCAGGCTGAACAAACCAAATTCTCTCAGCCTTTCCTCATAGCAGAGGTGCTCCATCCCTCTAATCATTTTGGTGGCCCTCCTCTGGACTTGCTCCGACAGGTCCATGTCCCTCCTGTGCTGGGGACCCCAGAAGTGGATGCAGCACTCCAGGTGGGGTCTGATGAGAGTGGAGTAGAGGGGAAAAATCACCTCCTTTGACCTGCTGGACACACTGCTTTTGATGGAGACCAGGATAGAATTGTGTTACTGTTCTGCAAGTGCACGTTGCTGGGTCATGTCCAGCCTCTCATCCACCAGCACCCCCAGTCCTTCTTGGCAGGGCTGCTCTTGATCTGTCCATCCCCCAGCCTGCATTGACACTGGGGGTTGCCCCAACCCCAGTGCAGCACCCTGTGCTTGGTTCTGTTAAACCCACTTCTAGAAGCCCACTTCTAGAGCTTATCCAGGTGCCTATGGATGGCATTCCATCCTTCTAGACTGTGCGGTCCTGTCTAGAAAATCTAGCCTTGTAAGAACTGACCTATCACAGTCCCTTTACTGCTTTGGAGCTAGGGTGTCATTGTCAGCTTCAGGTGTAGCCACTAGATTTCAGGGTTGGTCAGCCTGTTAGGGGAGGAGCTGAAAACTGTTAGCTGTGCATCTTTCAGAACTAGAGAATCTTATTTCTCAGAAAACTCAAGGTGCATTAAAATGGAATTTCTTATCACTGCATCTCACTGTCCTGGCAAGGAACACTGTCAGGATCTGGCATGATAGTTCACATAGATTGAATCAAACCCCTGTGAAAAGATACTACATCTTTTTCTCTGTAGTGGGAACATATAGATGTTATACCAAAATACCTCTTAATCCATATCCAGCAGAGACAGTAAATGCTTTTAACAACTATTGCTTTCTGGAGTGATATTGAAATATTTTAAATTTGAATTAATATAAAAAAAGTTTTGTGGGTTATTTTGTTCTCTTGTTAAGCAAGATTTTCTTATAGAGGACATTACTTATGTATCTTGAAGAATCTAAGTCACTTTTTACAATGGGGAAATTATTACTATGTGATTCCTCATATTTTCTTTGCAAGCATCTTTCCCCTCTCAATATTTGCTACATTTGCATGAAATGCTTTTTGCTATCAGAAAATATTCTGGTGACATTCCAGTATATTGTATTAGTCTCCTTTATGCTTTTCTTTCTTGGTTAAAGGTGCAAGCATTAGAAGATGGTCTTCCAGAAGTGATGTCTGGCCACTCAGCTAGCTCTCCCAAAGGTGCACTGGCAGGTTGGGAGCTTGCTTGTCTGCCACAGGCTTAAAGAACTTCTTAAGTGCAATGTGTTGATTTTCTGATGCTTTTTCCTAATTTTCCCCTTGTAAAAGTATGTAGTGTTCTTCCACTTAAGGAAAAAGTAGGTGAGAATTAAGCCTTTGGTTATGGCCTTTCATGTGCATAATGCCTGCAAAATATCTTTCTCATGTTGGAAGCTCATAAACTCCAAAGAGTGCTTCATTTGTTGTTTTCTGATTTTCCTGTTTTAAAGCAAGAAAAAGATTCATGTGATCTCTGGGACACACTGAACTAACATATTAAATATAATGCAGAAAACCAATAATGCCTAGAAAGTGTGTTTCAAATCAATGACTTTATCAAACTGTTGAAAAACAGAGTGCTACCTGAGAGATGGAGGAAAAAAAAAAAATCTCTCCTCTGACTGGACCACGATTCTTCAAGGTATGCAAGGCTTTTACTGACACAGGAGCGAATGTTACCTTTAATGTAGCCAAGATGGAACCTGAAGAAAAACCTGGCTTAAGCAGTACAGTAGCCTGGGTAGCAAATAGAATGGAAAGGTCATTCACTTTATTCCTTCATTCTAATATAGTATGTATTGAATGAATTGTGCTTCTCCCCGTCCTTCTCAAAAAATTATGAGAAAGTACAGTCTTGATATGAAGTGACAGACCTCCCAGAAGTGAAAGATCAAGATGAATGTGTCACTGATGAGCACCAGGAATCTCTGGCAGCTGAGACCAAAGTCCTGGATAAGAATTCAAGGGATCATAACTGTCCCACCCTGATATTATCTAACTCCTGCTCTGGGAATTGGCAGGCAAATGCTAGCACTTAACAGTGTTTGTGTTATGAAAGTTTAAAGAGATCTTTTTGATATATACAGTGAGTCCTTTCACAATACTTCTTAGAAAAAACCCCCAAACCTAGAACTGAGAAAGAAGAACATGGCTTTGTGTGTTGTGATCACACAAATCTTGTACTGAATATCCAAAGCCATCTGTGCTGGAGAACTGGGTGAGTCTGCCTTCCTAGGAAAGGGGCTGAACAGGCATTCATAAAATCCCCTATACTTTCTTTTTTCCCCTGCACTAGAGCTTCCGTTACTCCCAGGAATCCAGCAGCCAGCGGTTTTCTCAAGGGCAGTTTGTTCTTAATCAAGCTAACAGAAGCACAGAGTTCAGTAGTCATTTACTATTTAGTATTCACTGTAAACAGACCACTGCTAAATTATGCATTAAACCTTTGGTGCACACTGGTGTTTGTTGGAGGTGCCTGCCATATGTCAAGTGGCATACATACCACTGAGCTCATACATAGGTGACTAGTGGTGGTACCCACAAAATACCAAATAGTAAAAGTAAACAGATATTCAAAGTTACTATCAGTGTTCCTTTAACAGGTAAATGTAGTAGATAACAAGTTAAAAAACCTCACCTGTTTAGTGGATACACTCAGGCAGGGTCTGCCATGAGAAAGTAAATTTTATAAAGCTCAAAATAGAAGTAAATTAATACCATTTGTCCTCACAATGACATTGTTGCCATAAGGATTCCTTTATATTGTTGCCTGGAATACCTAGGAAGAAAACTTCCACGACAGGGCAAGGCAGAGAAAAGATCCTTTACTAAGAGTTTAGCTATAGCAATCCATGATGCGCTCGCCGGGATCACAGAATTCTACAAATTCATGATTCTACTTAATTTCCCT